>PVKM010005927.1:0-46056 GCA_004027735.1 Carollia perspicillata | reverse complement strand
AGGAGTGGGAGAAGGGATGCTTTTGAGAAAGGTACCCAGAGAAATTACCCTGACCACTCCCTCCCCCACCCTGAGCTTTCTCCTTGCTTTCTGTCAACAATGTCAAGGTGTTGATCCTCTTAATATTTCAAGTCGAAAACCTGAATCCAAAATCTGAGAAGAAGGAAAGTTTGGCCGACACAGCAGTCCCCATAGCAAATGATAAATGCTTCAAGTGCCTTTTGGAAAAACTCCTGAAAGCAGAATTCAGTCACTAGAGTAAATCCCCATAGAAAAAGAAATAAATCTCTGTGACATTTGCTAATGTACTCCATTTCCCTTAAACACCTCTTCCTGTCCACTTTCCACACCTCCTTCCTCCTTTTTCCAATGCTCCTTTTGTTCTGTGCTTTTTGGCCTTCAGGGGATGACTTAGCTGGCAGATGGTACCAGGAAAACTAAAGGTATTGCATCCAGCTGTGTGTAAGCGTATTGGTGAATGAAAGCCCCTGGTCTAGGACCTGAAACAAAAATCAGTGTGAGTGAAATGATGGATGCTTTTTGTTCATGCCTCATTCATTCATGTGCTGAAAAAGCATTTGCCATTCACCTAGGGTGTTAGCACTGTTTAAAACAATGGGGGAATAAAAATAAAAGATACATGCCTGTTTCCCCAGCCAGGCACAAGTTATATGCTTACAGACCCCAAACAAATTATACAACCAAAACATAAAGAATGAGAGATTCAACTAATTAAATGGGAAAGATCCGCACGTTGGAACGCATGGTGCATATGAGTCAGAAAAAGCATACTCTTGTTTTATTTGTTTGGGGGGTGGATTGCCCTCGGATGAATTAGGAGGAATCACATGTTACATGACATGTGCCATATAACACCTGAAGAGACGTCCTTGGGCTGCATGCATGATGAGTCAGACTCTAATTACAGCCCAGAGTGCAGATTTGCTCTCCTCCACGTAAGAGGTGGGAGGGAGCCTAGGGAGAGACTGGTGGAGATCCACAGAGCTGATGAGGCCTGCAAAACAGGGCTCTGAAAGAGCTGGTGGAAGAAAGGGTAGGTCCCCACCATAGCTGGATTCACATTCAGCTCTGCCATGAATCAGAGCGTGTTCCCCAAAAGAGTCCCCCAAGGGACTGCCCAAACTGAACGGACTTACAATATTTTTTTTGGCTATTTTGATGTCAGAATGGGCTGATCCAGAGCTGCTCACATGAGTCACCTTAAACTCCACCTGCTTTGCATTATTGCCTCTTGATTCTCTTCCCTGGAGGTTCTTCAGACATCTGGACTACATTGTGGCATGATATGCTTCTCATTTTCCCCACAAACATCCCTGATTGAAGGCAGATGACACCTGACCTTAAGCTCACCTTTAGGAATCTGTATTAAGCCTGGTTTAGCACAGCGAGGTTATAGTATGGATGTTATTCCTATCTTCCGACCCAGTGGGTCATGGGTTATTTTATAGAACTCCAGCTGTTGTACATTGCCAGGGAGATCAGAACCAGATTGCAATGCTGTTGAAGTTAAACATCTACATAATTAGAGCCTAAACCCAACTATTAAGAAAAGCCACACCTTTAAAAGTCTTTAAAAACACAGTAGATACTCACCTGTCTTGGCTATTTAAATACAATTTTCCATAAAAGGTGATTTCTGGATGTGTCCTCCAACACTGTGACTGTATATCCCAAATACGTAGGCACTGGCATTTCTTCGAGCTTTTACTTCCTCCTTTGTCCATGCGTTTGGGGACCATGGAAATGAAAGCGAGGTGGAAAAGTCTGCAGATGAACTGGGAGCTACCATTTAGCTGTCCGGTGGGGCTGGAAGTGTCCCAGTAATTGTTCAATTTGATGAAATGTTTACTTAAGTGTATGTCAATGGTTTGAAATAAAATTCGTTGGCTTGATTCTTTTGCCATCCTGTGGATGTCTTCCATCATCTTCATCACCGTCATCTCCCTCACTAAACTACATTGAGCTTTCACTCTTTGCCAGGTTCCATGCCAGGTGCTTCACATGAATCATCTCTTAGAAATTTCACACATTTATTCAGTAGCTACTATCAGTGTCTCCATTTGCATAGGAGAAAACTGAGACTAGGAGAGCTTATATGAGTTGTCCACTGGTAATGATGATACCAATTTTGGGGTTTTTTTTTGTCTAACCTAAAGTATCTGATAAGGAACCACTTTTCTGACTTGGGACCTCATATTAATGGGATGATTTTCTTCATTTATTGGATTTATTTTTCAATGAATGAAACCCACTTAGCCCTTTTCACACAGAGTCTCTCTCTATGCTGCTCTTGCCTCTCTGCTCCCCACAGCTTCGGTCTCCTTGCTCCCTCCTCTCAGTCACACTTCTACCCTCATCACCCCCATATGTGGGGTTTTTAGACACCTTTCCTTCTATCCCTCTCCTCCTCCTACCACCACAAATGGTAAACTTATCCCTGCCCTCAAACACTATTGGGCAAGTTTCCAAACTCCCAGTGAAGTGGGGAAGAAAAAGGTTCAACTATCTGGAGCATTTAATGCACCTGACACCATCACAGGTTAGTGGCATCGGATTACATATTCTGTTAGGACTTCTGACACATGCTGTTGCAATTAACCACACAGGAATGTGCAGGCCAGCACCCCGCACAGTTATTCAATCATTGCCATACGACAACACACAGAGCATGTTGAGAGCCGTAAGCACTTAAAATGTCCTAGGAAGAGAATGCTGTCTCTCATTAGGAAATGACATTGTGACTTTCCCAGGAGTGACAGCTCTGGCAGGAAAAGACTTGGGCCTGGATTTTTAGTTATCACCAGCGTAACTATTCTAATTCACCAGCTCAATGTCAGATCTTCAATAAAAACCCTAACACCAAAATAAAACAAAAAAACTTGAACATGGTTTGACTGAGGCTTGGTGTAAAACAGTGCCTATAGATTTCAGATGCCTGATCAGCATGAGGACCCAGCTGAGGGAGAGATGAAAGGAATTCACTGATCCTTAATCCAGACATTGAGTCGAGACCAAGGCAAGTGAGTCCAGTTGGAAATGCACATGGCACAGGCCCAGAGAAAACAGAACAGCACCTACCAACTCTGCTTCTTGAATTTTCTCCCTACTTCCAACTTCTGCAGGGATCCCTACACACTCAAGCTCCCCCCTCGCTGCTAAGGCCTCCCAGCCACGTCTCCCCTCCCAGAGCTCCAGGTCGGGACCTGCTCTCCTCTCTGACTCCTCGCACCTGTGTGAGGGCCTCTCTGCTAATACGTGATTCTGACTTGGTTTTGGATCTGCTACCATCTAACTAGTAAAACTGAAGTTTGAAGGCATTCTTTTCTGACTGATCTTTTCCATCTTCTATTTTAATTACAAAGGGATATGGGCTAATAACTCTACTTCGTAGTATAATATTAGAAAGCAAAGGCATAAAACAATTTAGAAGTCCTAAAATAGAGTCTTATGTCCTGCCTCCCAATCAGTTACAGGCTTTGAATACCCCTCAAAATATGAATGATTTTAGTGCTGCAGCAAAAATCTGTTCTGTGCGACCATTATATAATCAGTGCTAATCGTCAAATTGTAAGTTCAGGAATGGTCATTGGTCAGGAAGATGGTTCAAGAGTGATCAGGCCTCTGTCTGCAATTAATATCCTCAGAAACAGCACCAACACTAACTGGGAAGATTAGAATGGAATGTACTTCCCCCCCGCCCCCACTTTTGAGTAGATATTTAATTATCTTAGTAAGGATAGAATTTGTATTGTTGCCACCTACCGTCATATACTGTGGCAGAGACAGTGCTGTGTGTTCATGAAACCTCTTTACTTTTTTCTTCTAGGCCTAAACCTAGCCCACATTTTCCAGCTTCCAATGAAGTTGGTTGAAGCCAGATGACTAAGTTATGGCCAATGGAATGTGGGCAGAAGTGATGTGCTGGACCTGGCCCCTAAGCCTCCTGTGTCCACCACCCATGCCCCTCCTTATCCTCATTGGACTCTCCTTGCCCCAGATATCGGTGGCATGTTACAACAGTTGTCCTGATTAATACACGTACTTCCCTTGTATTCAGAAAGGTTCACGAAGCATCGATGAGGTAATTAGCACGGCCGATGCCAGGACACAGTGAAATTAATTACATGGCGTTTGGCTTCAAGGCAGAAGCCAATTACACCCTTATTTTGAAGCAGGAAATTTTTGGCATCTTTTTGTGGCAAAATATCTATGTTTCTTGCCATCTTCCTGTTTTGCTTCCTGAATAACACCACCGTCCTTTGAGGGGCTGTGCTCTTCCCACCCACCTTTGTGGCCTGATGGGACCCCAGTGCTCCGGGCAGGACATTCTACAGCCACTCAGTGGTTTTCATCGCAGTGAATTCAAACAAAGGAATGCGGTGATGCAGGCAGTACAGTAATCTCAGCCCCTTGGGTTCCTTGGCCTTTCACACAGGGCACATGTCCTTAGCCAAAGCACTCAGGATTCAGACCCCGTATGAGCCTACAGGGTATGGGAGGTAGGGGATGACTTAAAACAGATGAGGGTTTTAAGTTCAGCCTGTGCTCAACAGTTAAATTCAATTTAGAGACTTCCCAAAACCTTTCTGAAGTTACAAAAGGGCCGTAAGAAATCAGCTTCTTTCTTTTGTGGTTGCAGATTTAATTCTGCAGCCCGCGGAGCTGCGTCAAAGTGCTTGCGTAAGTAACACTGCAAGCTGTTGCTGATGGAAATGTGGATAGGTTCCTCTTTGTTATTAAATACTTGCAGTGATTCCACAAACATTCAGCCCCCACTGTCGTGTTAGATGTGCGAGCCGCGATTCCTGCCCCCGGAAAACTCAAAGACGTGTGGTAAAACATCCACTGAAAATGCCTGCTAAAGGAAAGTACTAATGGTGGGCCCAGTGCCGCAGAGGTTAAGCTTGAAAAACCCATCCCTGGAAGGCAAGGCTTGAAAGTCGCAGGGAAAGAGTGGGGTAGAATCACAGGCCTGAGCGGTGTGCTGGAGACTGGAGACACTTCCTGCTGAGACCACCTTCCCTGCCTCTGTGCGGTCAGCACAAGCCTCTTTCGGCACCACAGAAACGCTGCCTGCTCCTAAATTGCTCCTCACAGCACAAACGTAGGTCGAAGATTACATCCCGGGAGACCGACCGAAAGCTCTAACGCCCTGAACCTCTTTATACCTTCTTGTGCTGCACTATTTTTTTCTTTAATACCAAATAGTCTAAACTTAAAAAGCTAGTGCTATGGTTCCCATTGCATAATTAATTGGTTAGTAATGTGATCTGGAACAAGTTCCTTCTTCTCATTTGCATCTGTGAATTAATTGGAGAGTCTATGATACGGAGGCAGAGAATAAATGTGTCGATCTGAAATCCCCTCTCTCCTTCATCATTTGTAAGAACTTTTAAAATGGGAAACTTTCTACAGAATAGTGCTCCCTGACCTAGAAGTACATCAAAATCACCAGGGAAGGTTGTCTTTCTTTGTTAAGATATAACTTCACAGTTATTTGTCTTCAGTTGACTTTTCTTTGTGATATAGCTTACATGCAGTAAAATATACAGATCCTAAATGTATAGTCAATGTATTCTGACAAACACAACCCCATGTAAATATCATCCCCGGGAAGACATAGCATGGCCATCCTCCCAGAAGATTTCCCCTGTCTCCTTCCCAGTTAACCACACTCTCCTCAGGAAACCATTAGCTGATTTATGTAATTACTTAAATAAAAAATATTTACTCCTTACTATTTGTCTTTTTTCATTCAGAATGTCTATGAAAGACATTCATAATGTCTATGAATATCTCATTTTCCTTTTCATTGTTAGTGGTATTCCGCTGAATAAATATACCTGCTATGGACTGAAATTGTGTCCCCCAAAATTACACGTTGAATCCCTAATACCCAACGCAACTGTATTAGGAGACAGAGCTTTTAGGAGGTAATTGAGGTTAAACAAGATCATAAGGTAGGGTCTTAATCTGATAGAACTGGTGCCCTTATTCAGATGCAGAAAAGGAAGAAAGAGATCTTTCTCCACACGCACTAACTGAGGAAAGGGCATGAGAGGACAGAGTGTGAAGGCAGCTGCCTGCAGGCCAGGAAGAGAGCTCTCACCAGAAGCTGAATTGGTCGGCACCTTGATCTTGGACTTCCAGCCTCCAGAACTGAGAGAAACAAATCCCTGTTGTTTAAACCACCCAGACTATGCTATTTTCGTGTTTGGAAATTTTTCACCAAGTATTTATTCAAGTATATCTCTGTCCCATTCTTTCCTCATGTTTCCGGATTCCAATTATGGATATGTTAGGCTGCTTGATGTTTTCTCACAAGTTACTGATGTTTTGTTCTTTTGTTAAATCTTGTAACAAATCTGTTTCAGTTTGAATAATTCCTTCTGATCAGTCTTAAAGTTTACAAATTCTTTCCTACGTAGTGTCCAAACTGCTATCAGCATACTCAGTGAAATTCATCTTTGATGTCTATATTCCTGTCATCTTTGATGTTTATATTCCAAGTGAATTCTTTAATATATTTATAAAATTTTTAAGTCCTTGTTGACTAATTCTTAAAACTGAATCATCTTTGTGTTTGCTTCAATTTGCTATGTCTTCTCTTGATTTTTGGTCACACTTCCTTCTTTCATCATATGTCTTGTAAAGTTTTTTACTGTATTCTGAACAACATGTGAAAAGATTTTGAGAACAAATACAACATTATTTTATTTCGTTTATTTTTCTTTCCTCTGTACGGTATTTTTATTGGTAGTTACAGAGAGATAAAGTATTAATAGCCTAGATTTCCCCTAGAGTCAAATATTTAATTATATTGATTTTATCTGTGATTTACAAAACTCCCCCAAATTGATTTAAGTGTATAATTTCTGTGTATGGCTATTTCTGTGTTCATATTTTATTGAAAGATATATAATAACCATTTTTATCTCCTTGAAAAGCAAACAGTTCCAAAAATTCTTCTGATCACAGCTTTTGGTCAGAACAGAAGCATCAGCTGCAATGTAAAGACACTGAATATCCAACATGTTATGGATGCTGAACTATCTGGGAACACAAAAAGCTATACAGGCATTCCTCACCTTCAAGGGCATTAAAATCTAGTAGGAGAAATAGGATGGGAACCTAAAAACCCAAATACTATGGTAATATAGATTTTGTAATATGCCAAGTGACTGAGACCAGAAATAAATATAGCTCCATAAAAGAAGTATTCAGCACAAGCCCTGGTGATTAGAAAAGGCTTCATAAGGGGGACAAGATTTCAAGTTAGTCTAAAAGAAAACGCAAAGTGAATGAGGCAGGGACAGGGAGGCCTTTGGGAGAGAGAAGCTGCCGTGAGCGAAAGACGGTACATATTTAAGAACATGAGGAAAAATTACAAAGTTTGGAAAACATCATATTTTGGAGGGTTTTACGTGGACAGTAACTCAAAGCCCAAGACCAATTGTTAATGTAGTAACTAACGGTGGAACCAGAGCCAACACTGAAGTAATCGATTTTACAACAAATTGTGAATAGCGGCAATCCTGTTTGCCCTCAGATCTATTTTTTACCTTTTCCCTGCTCTGCGTCATAGTGGAGCTAATCCCACTTGCTGACTCTGCTGCATGAGGCTAAGGAGTGGATGGAAAAGAAAGCCGGAGTATTCCTACCCTATTTCTTTTCCTTCGACTTCTCCAGTGACCACTGTATCACTGCCTTCACATCTTTTCTTACTTTTCTCTCAATGACCCTTGCCCCTGAGTTCTGGTGACACTGCTTCTCCCTTTCTCTCACGGTCTGGGACCCTAGCAGCTTCCTAATGTCACCAGTCACTGAGGTGCCCCAAAAGCACTGATAAACTTCTCATCCTCTTTTATTGCTGCTGTAATGAAGTACTGCCATCAACTTCCTTGTATTTTAAATAGCCATAGAGGTTTCTGTTCTCCTGATTAGATCTGCTTAGATCTGAAGATATGATGAGTAGTATCTTCCACTTTAAATATCATATTTATACTTCTGGTTTTCAAAATTTTTATGACAGACACCACTTTGCAATCAGAATAAAACAAAAATGTTTAAGAAAATTAACATGAATGGAGTGATAAAGCAGATTGCAATTAAGAGATATTGAATACAAATTACATCAGGCCTGCATATGGAGTTCTATAAATTATAATTGTAGAAACTGGAGGAAAGAAAGATACCAGGTGGATATACCAAGGACAAAGGCAGACACTGAAGCAGTGATTCCAAACCAAGAGTATAAAAGAATCTCCTGGAAAACTTTTTTTAAAAATACACATCCTGGGTATCACCCAGACCAAATGGATCATATATCTGAGGCTGGGTGGAGATGTGGCTATTTAGAAATGACCTGAATGGTGCCCATTATCCCCATTTTTATCTCTCACCCTCCCATCACCAATGAGAGCCTTGGATCACCAGTGAGAGAGCCATTCCAGAGAAGAGCAGATTCACTAGGAGAAAGGCCCTGAACAATTAGAGGTGAAAGTGTGGTAAGTCAGAGGGGGAAAAACAAAACCATGTAATAGCAAACACTGTAACATAACATACATTGTAATTCATGTCTAGAAATTAACATTTAATAGAAAAAGCTTATTAAAATGTTTCACGTGTGTCTCACATATTAGCTCTAAAAATGTAAACTTCTAAACTATATTAATGTGGTGGGGAACTATTGAGTTGGCCAAAAAGTTCATTAGGATTTTTTTCTGTAAGGTGGTTCTAGTAGTGCTTAGCTGTCTTTAACTTCCTTCAAAACAATTTTGTTAGACTATACTGTTACAGCTGTCATATCAGCATGCATTAAAAAAAGTCAAAATTGGTGAATTTTGTGGAGCCATTTTAATATTGAAGGTGGAAGAAATTAAGCAACATTTTTGGCACATTATGCTCTATTATTTCAAGAAAGGTAAAAACACAACTGAAATGCAAAAAAAGAAAAAGAAGATTTGAGCAGTGTATGGAGAAGGTGCTGTGACTGATCTGATGTGTCAAAAGTGACTTGTGAAGTTTCATGTTGGAGATTTCCCACTGGATGATGCTCCACAGTTGGGTGGACCAGTTGAAGTTCATAGTGATCAAAACGAGACATTAATTGAGAACAATCAACATTATACCATGTGGGAAATAGCTGGAGTACTCAAAATATCCAAATCAATAAAGTTATTGGTGAAAATGAAAAATGTCTTTTATCTTATGGAAAGAAAAACATACGTATTCTTTGGCTAACTGAGTATATTAATGTAGTTTTAAAGACAAAGATTCCCCTGACCAGTGTGACTCAGTTGGTTGGGCATTGTCCATGCAAACCCAAAGGGCACCAGTTCGAATCCCGGGCAGGGCACATGCCTGGGTTGCTGGTTGGGTCCCGCTAGGGGCCACATATGAGAGGCAACTGATAGGTGCTTCTCTCACACATCAATGTTTCTCTTTCTCTCTAAAAAATAAATAGATAACATCTTTGAAAAAAATTAATACAAAGATTTATCTATCTAAATGCTATCTAAAAATACCAAGTAAAAAAGAAGGACTTCATTTGGAGCAATATGTTTTTCTAAACAACAAGAACTATGTGGAAGATCCAATAATCATTGGTGTTTTAAATGCCAAATTAGAATGAATAAATAAATGACCTTCCCAAGGGAGAACAGGCTCCTTTGAAATTTTAGCAAATAGAGTTATAAGTGCCAGATTTCCTTATTTATGGAAAACTAAGCTTCATTAATATTGAACTTGCCAGTTATCTACATGAGTAACAGAGATCTTCATGAAAGGGAGATTCAATAATTAGCATTTAGCTCTTGATTAAAACACGAGGAAAAAAATCAACTTAGTCCTGAAGTCCACAAACATAAAAACTATCTTTTCTTTTCACAACACCATTTATGCAGAGTTCAATAAATATTTTAGGAAAAGCATCTAACAAGTGAACCCTATGTTTATGGTTGATGTGAAAAGTTTTATTATATTTAATAAGGGCCTCCAAACCTCATTCACAAGTCTAACTTAAAAAATACTGGAAACCGTTAAGCCAGACAAAGAAGCAATCTAATGAGTAGGTGTTCTCCACAGGGCTGACCCAGGGTTGAGCAAACTGCTAAGAAATCCACCCTACCTCTCTCATGGTCTGGCCTCCCACCCACAACATCACCGTGAGGACTAGCTCCTCTCCCAATTAAATATGCACCGAGGCTCTGGCCCTCTGTGCAGCACACAACAGAAGTCCTGAGCTCCTGCAGTGCCGGTGAGGGTTATGAGGCTACTCCCATTGCAAAAGGCTAGAAATTGGGCCAGCCAGAGATAACAGTGGTGGGAGAGACAGATTAGGTCCCACATGGCTCCTTAGTACCTGGGGGTTGGGGGTGTGGTGAGAATGAAGAAAATGGGAGAGTGAGGTTGATCTACACTGGTGGTTCCCACACTTGTGCAGGCGCCAAAACCCCTATTGATCTGTTTTATTCTAACACATGAGCTAGGAGCTGTTTTACTAGCAGAAAAGGTGACTATAGGTATATGTTTTATTTATAAATATAAATATATGTGTATATAAATACATGATACAAAATTATTACCGCCATCTGTCTAGTGAGACAAGCCGTGCACTCAACACACGGGGCTCATTCTCTGTTCTCCTGGTAACATTTCTCGGTTTGTTCATTTTGTCACCTGCTAGTGCTCACAACCAGGCGAGACATCACAAGCACCACTGATGTGAGAAATAATTTATGAGAGCAAAACATGAAATCAAGATCATGCATTAACTTACATTTTTTCTGAGAATTGGAAGAAGACTGCTATAATTAATTGCATTTTCGTGAAAATTAGCTTGGTCCACCATAAGAAACACCCATAACTTGTTAAGACCTTTGGACAGTAAACAACTGAAACCTATTTGAATTAGTCTAAACAAAAAAGGGAGAAATTACTTATAAGGATATAAGAGTACATTTTGGAATACAAGGGCAGAGTTAAAAAAATCTGCAAATTGTTGGAACCCAAAACTGCAAAGCCAAAAGGAATCTTCTATGTTAGTTCTGTTTTCCTCTCTCTGTTGGTTTGACTTCTCTCTCTCTCTCTCTCTCTCTCTCTCTCTCTCTCTCACACACACACACACACACACACACAGACAATCTACGTTCCCCAATAGTTCTCTCACCTCTCCATCCTCCCATCCTCTCTGTCCATAAAGCAACAGTACATGGTGAATTCCACAACTCTAGGGGTTAGCAGAGATAGAATCTGTTGTTTGCTACAAGGGGAAATGTATACCCTGGCTCACTGCACTCACATCTTCAGTCATTTACTGAACTCTGCTTCGGGACTGCCTTTGATTGGGCCTCTGAAACAGGAGAGAGTAGATTCCATCTTCTTCATGATCACCAGATCCTTCACCCTTTATGCAAAGAGCTTTTATTTACAAATGCTTCAGCTGTGCATATTTCAGGTTATGAAAGTGGTGGCAGGAATAGACTCAAGTCCTGCTCGTAGGCATTTGCTGAGAAAGTTAGTGATCAGATAGAGAGTCCAGCTCTGTAAGCAACTCGGATCGAGGATTGCCTTACAGAGTACCTAGAGGGAGCTGCTGCCCTCCCCTCAATTATGGTAAATAGAGACAGAGACAAGAGTGTGAAGGCCAGGGATGGGGGGCTGGGTGGAGGGGCCAAAGGTGGGGGGAAGTGGAGGACATCTGTAACAGTGTCAAGTATAAAATATATGAGCATATATATATAATATATATAAATAAGGAAGAGCAGTTCACAGACCCCAGCACCCCCTATTACAGGCTCCCGAACCTGGACTATTCTAGCAAGAGGCAAAAAACTGCTCTGTCCTCAGGACGGGACTGAGGCTTTGGAGAATGATGTCCAATGCCTTGAGGAGGGAGCCAGGCAGCCGCAGAACTGGCTCAGCCTGCAGAACCCGAGGTGGAGGATTGCCCTGCTTCTGTGGCTCCAGACTTGTCCATATTCACAAAGAATTGCAAGTGAAAGAGTGACCCGAACTTGAACACTATAACCCATCCAGCTGGCACTGTCATCTCTAACTTACCTGTGAGCGCTGAGCTGCCTAAACGGATTAGACAGCCGTGGCACTGTGGCCGAGGAAACCCCAGTCATCCATGAGACCTGTGACTGTTCCGTACTTCCAAAGGGAGTTGCCCTGCTTTGCTGGGGGTTTTATTTTTGGCTGCAGGAGAAAGTGGTAAAAAGATGATAGAAGTGTGAAAACTAACAAATGGCTTCTTTGTGCAGAAGGGAAATAACTTAGGTTATACTTCAGGCACGCATGCGTCAGATGATTCGACTACATTATGCAGCTGGCCGGTGTAGCAGATGCCCTTGGGTAGAACTGAAATATCTAGATGCTCTTGCTCATACATCTACATGCCCCATGATACGGATGTGTCAAGCTCAGCTGCTTGACTAACTGCAGAGTCTCTGCAGGCCAGCTTTATGCCCAGGCACACAGAGGTGTGATGTAACTGGCAAGAAAACCCCACATGGCGAAAACATTTCCACATCTTTCTGCCACATGCCTGCAGCTCCTGCATATCTTTCTTCCTTTGTGGTAATGCCTCTTAAACCGGCCTCATCCTTTCCATCCCCTCTGTCGTCACCCCCACCACCACTTGCCTGGGCTGTTGCAATCGCCTCTCAACTAAGGCTCTGCTTCCAGTCTTTCCCAAAACTAATCCATCCCATAAAAGCTGGTGGAGGTGCCTCTTCAAACGTCCTTGCTTAAGAACCCTCACCTCCCTGTGGCCTGCTTAATGCCAGTTTGTACACAAACTCCTCTGGCTGGTATTAAAGGCCCTTGTCAATGAGATGAACTAATTTCACAGTAAGTTCTCTCCTCTTTCCCCTGTGTTTACATATACCCTCCAAATGAACTTTATTATTCTGGTTCTGGGGTATGTTCTATACCTCATTTTAATTTGATTTCCTCTCAGAAAACACTATCTCCAAATAAGGTCATTCTAAGGTACTGGGGATTAAGATTCCAACATATCTTTTTATAAGACATAATTAAACTCATCATAAATGCTGATAAATAATGAAATTTTGATCATTATTTTGACAAAAGGAAAGGCCCATTTACCTCCAAAACCAGTCATAAAATGCAAGCAGAATGCTCTGTTGACCCAACAACCAACAGTTCCAGGGAGTTTCTGCTTCATAGCACCTGCGGATCATTGTATATGCTTACCACAGCTGGAGATGTAGAGAATTATCCTTCCCAGCCTATAGATTCAAGGAGACAAAGTCTTTCGCTAAATAAAGTAACGCTGTAAGAGAATAATAGGCCATTGAAAAGCTGTCATAAAGAAAACCAAGAAATTCCAGAGCATCGCCTGGCTTCGCACTTTGATTACAGGCAACGGCACTCACAAAATACGGTCCCAGTGAGGTGTCCTGAGACTCTGGGCTTCAACCTGGCCGCACATCAGAATCAAACACTGAGGCCTTGCCCCTCCGCCTGCCCCAGACGCTGACTTGTGCTGGGACTGAGGACTTCTGATCTAAACCCGATGTTAGAGCAAGATATTTCTGTAGTCACAGCAGTGCCCATCTACGGCTGTGAGCGAAAAATGGAATCTGCACTCCCTTAGCCCTGTTTGGATAATTCGGTGAAGAGGAAGCGGCCATGATAATCTTTCTCCGAGCACATTGCCCAAGTTGTTGAGGCCATGCTGTATTCTTTAGGATTTCTGAGATCGTGAGGACCAACGTTGTAAGAACAAACTCCTCATTGGTTGAGCTGCTCATTAGACGTAATGCAATGTCTCCATCGTCTCTTAAGAACTAACTGAATGAGACCAATAGAAATCAGTGCTCTAAGCATGTTTGTCTTAGTAAAAACCCTCAAACTGTAATTTTATACAATGAAGAATTACAAGCCTATAAATGGGAGACATTATATCCAGTCACTTTAAAGCTGAAAATGTTTATTTTTTCTAGGGAAAGGGAGTGAAGGAACCTTTGAGCATCTAAACAAAGAAACAATCTCAAAACCGATGGTGCACACCAGAAGAGTTATCAGTAAGGTCAAACTTTGTGAAGTTTATAAACTCACCCTGAAATCAGGATTATTAAATTTTGGCATGAACCACGTTCACCTCTAGAGCTTATCAAAAGCACAGATGACCAGGCCTGTCTTCCTGGTCCAAGGTTTAGGTATGGATCCTTTCCCTTGGCTGCAAGTACCCTGAGCACAGGGACCATTCTTTATCCTTCTCTCATCCAAAGCTGTGAGTAGGAGGCCAAGCATATGAGAGGTGTTTAGGGAGTGTCTGAGGTGAATGCAGTGACTCTATTCCGTTCTGTTCCTATTAGAACCAGAAAGAGAGAAGAAACAATGAGCCTACCAAGTCAGCAGCTGGCATTCTGGCCCTGTGCCCGAAAATACAGGCATTCAGAGAATCAGAAGTGGTGTTGCCAAAGCACTCGATCGATCGATCAACCAACCAGCCAATCACAGATGACTGAACAGTGAAAAAACACAGAAACATCTCTTCTGGAGAAATCTAACAAGCTAGCACCACCTTAATTATTGTATGTCTCTATGCATTGGTGTTTTTATTACAATTACTATGAGAAAATACATGGTATTTTCTTCTAGACAATTCTACTGCATCTGCATTAGCAAATTGATTTGTAAACTACCTCGCTGGCACTGTACTGGTGATTTTTGTTGCACGTTTCTCACCACTCACAAGAGACACAAAGGAAAGAAACGTGCTCTTTTCTGGCCACAGCGCTGGTGACCTAGACCCTGTTCCTGTGAATCTGACACTGCAGTGTCACAAGAGGATGCCCCTCGCACAATCAAATATCATGTTAACTGAAGGCGTAGACAGCCGAGCAAGTATTTTACATGCCTGGAGAACTGTGCCTTCGTCTGGTTACTTTGGGTCCTTTCCAGTTCTCTGAAGACCTTCTGCAGAGGTGGCAAGATGAAGTTAAGTTTTGCAACAATTAAAGACTTGCTTGATGACAGCACAGCAAAAACCTGTGATTTTTAAAAATGTGTTTAAAAGTTAACTCATGAGCTAACCAAGATTTTTATAGAATGTTACGTTATTGTCAAGAAAACTTTGGAGGATTTAAACCCATTAATTATTTAAAAATTGGTTCTACTACCTACGAATTAAAATTTAGAATTTTTTTTCAAAACTAAGTAATAAGGTTCCTTCCAGTGCTTTTTAACTAGAAACCATTTTTTTCAGGAGCCAAGGTATTGTCTATACCTAAAAATTAGTTTAAACGGATTTAACAATCAAATTGTTTACTAAATCCAATTGCTTCACTGGTAACTTCTGAAGTTGTTAGTATATAATGACCTGTCATCTGCTTGCACACACCACAAACAGAATCACACTGAAAAGTTCTCCGTTGTCTTCAGCTACTCCTGTTTTCCATGCATTTTTTTAACTGAAAGATACTTTATTGAGAAATGAGTTCAAGAACAGTCCACTCATTACAGGGCTTAAGAGCAGTCAGTTCCCTAACCTCCAATATGGTAAGCATAAAGCTTCAATCTGACTATTCAATCGTGGCTAAAATAACACTTGACACCTACCTGATTTTGGTATTTTCAGCAATAACCGGTTGAGTTATCTTTTCATAATTAATAATATACTAAAGAAATGTCATCAAGCCAGGAACTGATGATGTTATCTACCTCAGGACACACAAAAAAATCTGTATAAAAAGTTTCAGAACACGATAATACAAAACAGATACTGTTTCATATTAAAATTTTTAAAAATGTGATATTCTCGGGTGGTCATGAAACACTGATTTTTCATCACCACAAACACAATCATCACGGAAATTATATTTTGCCATTTGGGGTTAGTTCCTGGACTACATCAAGATTACTTAGGAACTGATGGAAAGCTATACCCACCTCATTCCTTCATCCTTCTCCCTGGGGGAAAGCCTGCTGTAGTCCATGGGCAAGAGAGCTTCAGCCTTTGTGGGAATCTTCTTAGGATTCTCACCTGCAGGTAGCTCGGATGATTGAAGATAATCAGACACTCTTCCGCTTACCACAAAGTAGTGGGTTCTGGAAGAGCTTGGCTCAGAAACATCTCTGGACCCCAGAGAGGAAGATCAGGTGTGGTCTCCTGTAAATGGGTGGTGCTTCCTCCCTGTAAGAGGCCGAGGGGAGCTGACTGAACAGGCAGGCTGTGGCTTTCTGAGCTAGGGAGTGTGTCAGGAGACTAGGGAGGCTTCTCCAGTTGATCGTGAGGATACTTGCAGCCTGCTTGCTGCTTCACCAGTGACCCAGTGGGGAGAAACTACACCAGCTTTCTCCACCTTAAGAGCTGCTGCACTGCAGGTACTAGATCTGAGTCCAAAATACCCAACAAATTTAAAAAGGAACCTACTTCAGAGGAAGATGAGTCATAACAAAAGAACACGTGTATAGGAAAATGAAAAGCTGGATGACAGACAATAAAGGAGGAAGAGGAGAAGAGGATGGGAAGGCTGAACAAGCTTCCCAAGGAAAGCATAATCTCTGATGCTCACTTCAGGTGCAACCAAGAAGATAATGGGGAAGAGAGAGCATCTCAGAGGGAGAAACAAGAGCAGAATCAGGTCTGGTGAAAGAACACCCTCCACCCTCAGGGGAAGAGGCTCCTGCCACTTTTGCCCGAAGAGGTTTTAGAATTCCTAGGTGTACTCCATACTTTCCTTTCTAAATGTTAATATTTATGGAAGTTTATATAGAGAGTGCATAGAGAGAATATAACACATCTTTCAATTCACAGATCTCTGGCTTAAGAAGAGCCACATCCAAACTTGATACAGAGACTACTGAGTATCCCTCAGGGATTCTAAGCTCTGAGCCTGATGTTCTCAGTGAATGGGACTTCTGGGTTGTCTCCCTGGGGCACAGGAAATAAACAGAATATATGGCAACCAGAAGGTGGGCTGTAGCAGCATGTCCAGCTCTCCTCCTCCCAGACACATGGTAAACTTGTACTTTCCCTACCCTTTGAAGTTTGGTGTGGCCATCCTACTTTCCTTATGCAATAAAATATGAGCAGGAGAAATGGGTGGTTCTGTGGGCCAGTTCATTATTGCCATTCCCTTCCCCTGTGCATAAAAATCATGGAAACAAGCCAAGATGAAGCCTCCATCAGGTTTGGCCCCACGTGACTCTGATGAGCAAAAGCCCCTATATTGGACCACAGAAAAAATGTGTGAGATAAACATTTCTTGGTTGAAGATACAGAGATTTTGGGATTCTGTGTTACTGTGACAAAACCTACTATATAATGACTAATGCACATTTTAAAACGAATTAGAAAATCATGGCCCTTGGTGGAATAGGTGTTGTTAAAAAAAACTGAGAAAGAAGAAACTCACATTAAAAATGACTATAGTGCACAATGGGTGAAAAGCTTTGAAGTTATAACTGTGTTGCTAAATTCTTAATGATACCTTAGAAGAATCAAGAAAAAATTTGCATGAGGATCTCTGTTTGTCCTAGAGTCAGAGTGAAAAGTAAATTCTTAAATATCTCCTTGAGACCCTATCGGAATGGATGCACTCACTCACACAGCCTCATCTGCCCAAGAGGAGCATCGTGGATGCTTTTCCGAAGGCCCTCTGAGTTCTTGTTTCTCTTTTGGGCTCTTCCTATGTTGGATGATGTTTTTCTGATCAAGAGTGAGAAGAAAGAAAAAAATCTGTGATGCTCAGCCCTTGACAACTTTCCAAACTAACAGTGAGTGGATCTCTTCCCCTATGAAATTTAGTACAAGCTACAGAGACAGAAATAAAGAAATCATCATGAAACATAATGTCAGGAAGGTAAATGCCTTTCATCACAGCCAGTGGGATTTATATTTTATTTACTGGAAAAGAGAAAACTCACGTTAAGTGGATTCTTTTCTCATGTAAAAGGAAGATGTGACGTGTGAGCGTGTGATAGAAGAGAACTAGCTGATGTCCTAAACTCTTCTCTGCACATATTAAGGGTCTTGACCCGCCTGAGCTACACTGCTTATCCCTGTAGGAGCATCTGGTCTGTAGATTTTTGTTCTCCCTCTCCTCCAATCACAGAACCAGCGGAGTAACAACAGCAACAATAGTGTGGGGTCACCTGGGCAGGCGATTTTCCTTCGAAGTGCTTAAGGAGTCCTTTAACTTGGTACTCCACAAGGACAAGAAATTTTTATTTAAATAGGAGCTAAAGAACTTCTATGGTTAAGCTGTATACAATTTTTTAATAATTAGAAAATGTGTGTGTACATAATATTCTAACAAACAGGCAATTAAAGATAAGACATAGGCATAACTACCTATTGCTCTAATATTAATTCTTAATCTTGCCACAGTTATAGAATGCTTAAGTCCTTAGCCCAGGGGTTCTCTTTTTTAACTGACATTAACATTGTATGAGTTTCCATTGGACAGCATAATGATATCATATTTGCATGTATAGTGAAATGGCCACCACAATAAGTCTAGTTAACATCCATCACCAAGCACAGTTACAATTTTATTCTTGTGATGAGAACTTTTAAGATCTACAGTCTTAAAAACTTTTAAATATACAACACAAAATTATTCATTATAATCACCATGCTATACATAACATCCACATAACATTTATTTTATACCTGGAAGTTTGTACCTGTTTGCCCAGAGTCCTCTTAGGAAGTCTGTAGATAGAATTTAGGAGGTCCATAAACTTAGATGGGAAAAAATTACATCATTTTTCATTAACTTCTAATGAAATTCATCATTTCCTTCAATTATGACAGCAGTGAACAAGCTACAGTTGTATTAGCATACCTGTGACTTTGTCACCGATTTAGCTGAAATCACTCACAATTTTACATCACATTGTAAGTGCTATAAATATCTCAAAATAGTGTTTGCTCCCATCATTACTTTAAAATTATGTTAGTTATTTGATCCACCACCGTCTTATTTTCTACCTTAATAAAAAAGCACATGTATTACTATTTCATAAATTTTAGAATATTTTTATAACTGTGCTCCCATATAATTGATTTCGATTGGAAGCCCTATTCACTGTTTTGGATGTGTTAAAAAATATTCTTAGAAGGGGTTAATAGACTTAAACAGACTGCCAGAAGGGTCCACCACACACAGAAAGTGCATCACCCCTGTCGGAAGAGGTAATCATTCATATCGTTGAGTTTATTTGGCAAAGTGGGCTGTTTTATCTCCAGCACAGTTTGTTCTTTTTATGTCCTAAACTTTATTCAACAAACATTCATAGATCTTCTGTGTGTGCCAGGCACTATTCTAGATGTTAGGGATTCCGAATTAAGTTCTATAGGAATGACCTTTGCCTTGGAGGAGCATAATTCTTACGGGAAGATAGAAGCAGTGGACAAGTAAATAAACCCCGTATAAATAATAAAACGGAAGTAATAATAAACGGAAGTAATAATAAAACCCCGTATAAATAATAAAACGGAAGTAAATAATAAAACGGAAAAAAAGTTCTGTAAAAGAAATCCACTGAATATTAAGTAAATGGGGCAGAGTGGGAGAATCCGCAAACATTGAAAAGTTGAGGTCTGGAGAACGAGCACGTACCAAACGTGGGAAAAGGTGTGGGAAATATAGTCCAGGCAGAGGAAAAGCAAATGCAAACACACCAAGGCTGCAAAACCCGTGGTGTTCCATGCTAGACCAGCCACCGCTGGTCACAATGCCTACCAAGTCCAGAAGCTGTTTCTCCCTCGGTTTGCAAGAGCTCAACTTCCGCCTCCATGTCCGGAGTTTGGGCACCACATTCAAGATGCTTTTGTTACTGTTCCATTGCCCTGGCCCACGTCCAGCTAAGACAGGCGCCATGGATTGGTGGCTCACTCAGGAGGCTCCCAGAATGCCCACAAAAGGCGAAAGTGGGGACCACGATCAGGTCCCAGCCTAAGGGCTACCGGAAGACTCCCTGAACCCGCTGTTGTTATTTTTCTCGCTGCAAATATCCCGGCTCAAGAAAGGAAAGTTATGCCTCTTTAGAGGCATATCTAAACTTTCAGCATAACAGCCTTCTGCACCAGTTGGTAACAACTTCTGGAAACACTTTAGGTCTTCCACCACAATTAAATGTCATGGTCTTTGAGACATATATATGATCCAAAATGATACATGCGGGTCTCGAACACAGAGGACTAATATTCATTGGGGTGCTATTTTATTCTTAATGCTATTGAAAAAATGCTTGTAGCAGTGTATTTTTCCTTTATTGCTAGGAAATAATTGCATCTGGGCGCTCTGGCATCCGTTTGCCCTCATTTCTTTATCAGTGTCTCATTCTGTTTTGAGCACCCACTTTCCTCCCCTCTCCATCCAGAGTAGTAACTGTAGGACAGATTCCACACCCCATTCCATGGATGTCATGTGACCTAGTCCTAGCCAATCAGAGCGCTGGATTCTGCTAGCCACTGTGATTGGTTTGAGGAAAAGGCATCAGAGACAGTGAACTGTCAGGAAACTCTCAGTGAAACTTCTAGGACCTTAATTTGAGCATCTTGAGAGTAAATAGTTGCGATAACCACCTCAAAACCCTATGAAACCCAGAAATGGATACAACACATAACAGAGAGCAGAGACAAGCCCAGGGATAAACAGATTGGGTCCTGGTATCCGTACTAAGTGAAAGCCTTGCCTGAAACCAGATTTACCTGGAATGCTTAGTTACATCAGCGAATAAATTCCTCTTGACTTAGATCAGCTTGGGTTGGGTTTTCTGTTATGATAGCAAAAGTCCTGACACCTCGTTATTACTGAAGACAAAATCATTCGCAGACTTACATGGTTCTGCCCACTACATTAGCCACTGCTCAGCCTTAGCCGTAATGGATTCGTCCTTAAATGGATTCACCAACGCATTACAGGAGCACAGAATGATTTTCTCTCCCGATTCTCACCCCTCATTCTTTTTTTTTTATTGCAGTTTTCTTCTGGATTTAAAGATCAAATAGCCAAGTTCACTCCACACTAACACACTAACTTACTGTTTTGTATATTTGAAGATAATTCCTTAAACACAATCACTACACCCCTCACTATAATTCAGAACATTGAACTAAAAAATCAATACAGCCTTTGTAAAGGCCAGGCAGGAAATAACTGGTAGCTGACTTCATGAATCTAGTACAGAGAAACAAGTTTCACATAATACCTTGCATTTAAACTGCATGATATTTATATTCCAAAGGGCAATCAGCAAAATTCTGATATTACAACATCCTCCCACACACACACCCGTGATTACAAATGTACATGAAACAAAGTTTCTTTGACACTTTAATGGGTGGAGTTTACTCCATTCCAAAGTCTGGCAACTCAGCAATGCACTCGGGCTACATAATTTCGCCATCTAGCTGATGCTTTGTCTAAATTGGAAATGCGCTTCTCCCTTCTGCTAAAAGTATTTGGATTGCCCTGTGTAAAGTGAATTGCTATTCCCCACTTAATCTTTTCTCAGGGGACTGTTAATGTTAGACTGCGAGGACATTGGAAGTTTCAATACCAAACCAGCAACTGAGACCACCTTCCAATTCTATCTACACTCCCTTATCAGGAGACCTCTGGAAACCCACTTAACTCATCCTGAGACTTGGTTTCTCCATCAGGAGCTGAGAAATGGTGGGGTGGGGGGGGCGGTCAAAGCCATCAGCCTCGCAGGGCTAGTGTAAAGATTAAAGATAATGTTGGTCAACTAATGAAGTAATTTAAAATAATTATGAAAAAAGAAAAAGGTGTATCATTTACATTCAGTTTATTTTTATAGATTTTGTAAATCCTCCAAACTGTTTCAAATCAGTAATTTGATTTAAGAAAGAGAGTTTTCTCATCCAGCCAGTCAGTAAAGCTAGATAGCTACGGGATTGTCTTTTCTTCCTCTCTGCTCCTGACAGAGTTTGGAGCCCTCAGGGCCAGAGTTTCTGGCAGAAATGAGACATTCCAAGCCTTCTGGGGACACGGTGTATGTCTCTCATCTTGTACAGAGAGAGTTCATTACTGAAAATTGTGTGCTGTGGGTGGGAAATAAAAACAACAGGCCTCAAAATAGCCTAGGGCTGAATTAATTACCTGTGGACTCGCTGCTAATGATTTGGGGAGCACAGTGGTGCTTAATATTTTATCTGTTTAGCACCAATGTAAGGGCTACACCTCAAGCAAGCCCCAAACTGAGAATCTAGTGTCTGAAATTTCTGCTCTAGAAGACACTGAACTGGTCCCAGAGCAAGGCACATTGGGAAAGAAGAATCATTTTTCTCTTGCATTTCTGCTGCATCCGAAGCAAGGCCTACGCTGTCTGGGCACAGCCACCCTGTAGAGTGGGACCTGGGAGTGGGGCCTCCAAAGAGGGGATCCAGGCTGTCCATGCAGCAGCAGCTTGTCAGGGCGGGTTCCCCGACCCATCCCGTGGTCCTTCGTTCACATGCTGCCAAGTCAGTGGCAGAAGAGCAGGAACTGGGGTTTGAGCTTAAAGTACCTTTGTCATGAACGCCTCCAACATTTTGAAGACGTGAAAGGTACTCAAGTCAATTCACACTAGGAGAGGAGAGGAAATTGCTTTAGGAGTGGCAACTGAGTGTTGGATTATTCCTAATAGCCTAATGTTTGGTTAAGCCACATTAGGTGGAACAGAATTCAAACCCAGGAGGTGTGGCTTTAGAGTTTAGGCTCCTCATAGTCATGCTATACTGTCCGTGAGAAGAGCAAGATGAAATAGAAGAGACTGTCACCGGTGTGTGACAGTCATAGGCAGTTACCACATAGGTGGCTGTCAGTCTTCATAACCAAAGCCAAAAAGGAAGCCAGAGAGGCCACAGGTGGCTATGAAAGGGGAAGTAGCAGACGCTCAGGACATATATACATACATACACGCACAAGCATGTGCACAAGCATGTGCACACACATGCTTCGTCCATCTTGAAAGACTGTGATCCCCTTCCCTAGAGTAGGGGTTTGGGTGAGACAGAGTGGGTGGTGGGAGAAAGCCAATGTCTTCTACCATAGCAGGGCCATTTGTTAAAGAATTCTGCAAAGCAGGCCAAAGCTCTAATACCAATCCAAATTCTCGAAATGATTCTTCAAGGGCAGGGCAAATCCAGGAAGATGCAAATACCCATTTCTCTAATGATCCCATTTGATCCTGAGATAAAAACCTAGGATATCAAGTAGAGTAAAAAAACTACATATCCTCCAGGCAATTCTCCATAAATATCATTTCTCATAAGAAAATGTTAGGTAAACGTTGGGCAGCAAATAGTTTGAGTCTAGATATAAGAAAATTTTGTGTTGTTAATTAAGAGCAAATCGATATGCTTTTGAAAAATCAGCTAAAGAGAGCTAAGGAGACTGTTCCATTAAAGACATTAAGGGATGTGGCTCAATTGTTTGCTGAAGAGGCACCCACCTGCCATATTACTGTCAGCACACCTGCCTCTCACCCTAGATTTTATTTTTATTTTTTAATTTTTTTGAAGTTTTAAAAAAGACTTTATTTATTTGTATTTAGAGAGAGGAGAAGTGAGGGAGAAAAGAGAGAGAAAAAACATCAATGTGTGGTTGCCCCTGGTTTGCCCTGCACCTAGGACCTGGCCCACAACCCGGGCCTGTGCCCTGACTGGGAATCAAACCAGCGACCCTTTGATTCACAGGCCAGCACTCAATCCACTGAGCCACACTAGCTGGAGCTATTTTTAAATATATAACTAATCTGGAAACACAGGTTTAAATTTCAAAAGTCACTAAAGTCATAAATTTTAAGTGAGAGACAGGCAATTTTTTTTAAAATTTAAAAGTTAGCACTGCAGTGACCCATGGTTGCAAAATGTCACAGTAGTGGAACGTAAAATGCAGGCGACTGCTCTACTCCCGTTTGTTTTTAACTTCAGTATTGCCTGCAATGCAATTTCTCCCACTGCAGAAATGAACCAAAAAAGTCTCAGCAGTTGTACAAAATTGGTGATTGCATTTTTTTAAAGCTGAGGATAGTCACATGTCTGGCACCTTATAATTCAGTGTGAGATTTTTTTATGAAAACTGAGATCCACAGATTAATAACTCTTCCATCTCCTTTTCCCTCCCCATACTTCCTCAGTCTCCAAATCAGTGAAATTGTGACTTGCTGGCCAAGCCTCAGTGTGGCAGCGAATCACCTTGTATGCCAGGGTGTTCACCAACTCTGTTTCGTGAAGATTCCGTAGGCTGGCCCCAGGGGGCAGATTGATAATTTTGCTGATGAATGTCTCATGCTGTCCTTAAGGAGGACGCTTTTTTGCTCTTGCTACAAATGGCTATAAATCCAGCCCAGCCTCCTCCCCATCTCCAGGTGCACCCCATCAGCTGAAGGAATCTTATCAGCAAGAAACAGCTTCTCCTAATGGCTTGATAAATATTTCAGCCTCCCCAGAATCAGTTATCGAGAGATTCAAATCATGGTCAGTACTTACAGCTGCTATTACTACCAACTTAATGCCAGTTACCCTTTGTACTTATCTCTGTAACCAGAGAGACTGAATAGCTCTTTTAATGTCTCCACTCCTGGTCACTATAAGCTGAGTTCATTCAAAATTTCCTCCTGCCTAGGGAGCTCACAGGCCTGCAAAAAAGTTGGGGAAGAGATTTGTGTGAATACAAAATAAAATGTATGTTTCCTCTAGCATCTACTCTCTCTCCCCAGCCCTGCCCCAAATTTGGCCCCAGGGCAAAGGCACATAAAACTGAAATGGAGGGACAGAGTGGAGGGGAAACACACCTCACCACTTTCAGCGTACAAATCTTCTGCCTCTTTGTTTCAGTGAGACTGATCTACAGAGTCTGAGATCTGAATAACATAGGGTTTAGGATTTATGCAAATTTGCCAGTTCTCAATGGAAAACAACCACTTTTTCCTGCATGGTCCTAAAAACATAGCTTTGATGAAAAGAATTACAAAATCTCAATCGTTAGGAAGATTAAGGTATGCTGGTGAGTAAAAAAAAAATCCTTACTTTCCTTCCTGGGAAATGGGCACTGTGTGATACATAAAGAAGAGAGACTGGAGTTCATAATAATATCTTGTATATTTGAAAGTTATTAACAGAGAAGATCTTAAAAGTTCTCATCACAGAAAAATATTTGTAACTATATGTAGCGATGGATGTTAACTAGATTTATCGTGGTGATCATTTTGCAATATATACACATATTGAATCATTACGCTGTACACCTGAAATTAATATATGTCAATTATGCCTCAACTTAAAAAATCAGTACATTGAACAAAAGAAGAGGGTCAGGAAACCTCATAAGGAAAAATGGCAGAGTGTCGGCCACATGGTGTCTTGTCCAGAAAGCTAAAAGTACCTACGCTCATAAGAACGCCTCTCAAAAAGTGGAAGACCACAGACACTTTCAACAGCTCTTATAAGTGTCATCACTTAGCTTTCTACATTTTATGGTTGATTGGCTTCTCCATGCAGGAGGCAGCATTCTGCAGAATGACAGCCTTACAGCTCGGTTTCTGTCGAACTCGCACTCACATACAGCACTCTTCAGTTGCCAAAGGAAGTTGACACTCGGAGCAACCTCTGGTACAGGGCCAGTGTGAGTATCCTCATTTCATTGATAAGATGACTGAGGTTCAAGCAAGGTTAAGCAATTTGTCCAAGGGAGTGAAATTACTCCGTGACAAAACATATTTCGATTATATGCCCTAGCTATAAAATTCTAGCTCACCCCATTCTGCCACATGGTCATCCAAGGTACCAGGGCTCCGTGTGAAGGGTGGGGAGGGATTTAGCCATGAACTAGAGGGGTAGACTGACCCATCAGTGGCCATTTCTGAGGCACACATTGTAGTCCAGCCAGAACCGCGATTCATCTTCCTACTTGCCATGTGTGCACAAGAGGAAATAATGCCTCCCCCAATTATCTAGTTTATATCACTTATTAAAATATCCCCTTTACAGTCGTTCATTTCCTTTCTTCAGAGGGTCATGCTCTTTTCATAATAAGCAACTTCATTCCCTTGATGCCTCATTGGTATCTGAGGCTGATCTTCCCCAGGGAAATTTCAGTGCCTGCCAGAACCGCCCAAACTCTAAAGGTGAAAGGAGAGGGGTCAGGCCCGAAGCAGATCTGTGTTCTTCTCTGGGTTCTGGGTCTCATCATCCTCTCCCAAGCCCAGAGAAGGGCCCCTCAAACCCTTCCGCTGCAAGGCTGTGCTGGGAATGACATCCTCCTGAGGTGGCCTGTGAGAACAGAGACGCGTGCCCATGCCGACTTTGGTCAGTGACTGAGCACAGGAATCCAAATATGCCCCGGACCTCTGAGGGCCGTGAAAAATGATTTGCCTAAGAGCTCTTGGTAAAATGAAATGACAGGTCAAATTCCACCTCCCCCCAACCATAACATTTTTTTTTCTATAAGTAGAAAAGCTTGGTAAATCTTATGACCTCAAGGTTGACAATTGTATAATTGTGCTACTGAAAAGATGACCAAGAAAAAAAAAAGAAAGACTAAAAGGTGTCTCATTTTTCAACACCTTTCAGTTCCACACTCATGAGGTGAAGGTGCCATTCACTGCCGTCTTTCAACCTCTACCACTTTTTGCACAGAAGGGAAGATGAAAATTCACGTTGGGTTCTTCTTTCGCTCAGAGAGATTAAACGGTCAGATAGTGCACACAGGGCCGCATTCCAAGTCCTTCTGAGGCCATTTAGAAGCATTTCATCATCACAACTGTTGTTTTAGTTTCTCATCTGCTCACAGCTCAGCCCCAACAAGCCTAGGCCTGCCTCCTTTCTTTCCCTCTGAAGCTTTTTCATCACAAAGAGCCAGGAAACTTCTCACCTCCTCTCACACACTGAGAAACCAAGGAAAGAACATGTCCCAACTCAGTGAGACGCAGGTTTGGTTTGGTTTTTTCTTGGCATTCAGACTCTCAGCCTCAAATGAAGATTTATCCATAATAAACATTTTATTGCTTCCTAACTCCACAGGATACCATAGTCCATTTTTACTATATCTTATTTCTGATCTGGCACAGAAGTTTTCTCATTGATACACACACCTCTGGTGTGGCCCTTGTGTCTGTTTTTCAAAGTTGTCAGAAAACAACATTGTTTAACAGAAGACTCCACGCAGTGTTATATCAGAGAAGCCTTTCGTTTCTGTTGTTCGCTGTCTTCTCCGTAGCACCCTGAGTGCACCCTCGCACGCATGGACGACGGTCAGGAGGCCTGGCTGAAACTCCAACTTTTAATGGGTCCCTTATTCTCCGGCTCAGCCCGTTAGAGCTTCCTTGGCAGGATCGCATTCAGGAGAGAACACCAATGGAGACAAGTCTGCGTCATGGCGCCCTCCACAAAGCCAGCGGCTCTCTGACTCAGGCTTGAGATATTTGCTGTCAACGGTGCATGGAAAAGTGAAGGCTTCTGAAAGTGGCTTTTAAAATAGCCGAATCCATCACCTGGGTAACTGGGCAAATAGAAAGTCAAGTAAAAATATGTAGATATATCTAAACATAAACCAGCAGGGCCCTGAAGAGCCTGAAGCAGCCTTGAGACAAAAATGTTCAGTGGTCCCGAGAGTCAAAGGAAATGCAAAGAGGGAGGCACACTGTAGGACTCAGAGAGGAAGTAAGTGCCTTCGGCCTGTCCTGCTCTGCTCCTGAATGTCTGGTGGTGATTCTTGAGCTTTTATTAGGATTATTTGTCATGAACCAGCTCAGACAAGGTAAGAGCCAACCCAAATCCATATCACAAACCCACAGCAGCCGTGCATCCCTCACGAAGTGTGAACTTAGACCTGAGCTAAGTTGCTTCCACGGAGGCTGAGTGCCTGGGAAAAGGGTTGCAGGACCTTCTTCTCTGGGCCTAAAAGCACCCTAAGGTCTCGAGAGACTTAAAGTCTGACCTGGGCAAAATCATTAAGGAAATGATGCCCCTAATACATTTCTACTTCCAACTTCTCTACCATAACTTCTCTTTGTGTCTAAATATTTTGTGATTTATTTATTACTTTCCCCCCCCACTTTTTTCTCCCAGTACCCTCCCCCATTTAAGTAGGCTCTGCTTTACCTGGCCCTGGGGGAAGTTCATTTTAAAGTAGCAAGTCTCTGAGGCTTTCCAGCTTTTGCTTTCCAAAAGCCTAAATGTTTAGAAAGCCATACATGAGAGGTAAAGGGAAGAGAAGGGAGTTGTGGGTAGAAGCAGAAGAAGAGACCAAAATAAAAGAGCTTTTCCACGTCCAGAAGTAAGAGAGCAGGAGACAGAGATGTTGGCTGATCCCAGAGCGACCGGAACCGGGATGGGGTTTCTGGCAGCACCACCAGGAAGCATCCAGAGAGGCATGACCACCTGATTGATCTAAGAATAGGGACATCCTCTGAGTTGCCTGCCCATCTCTGTCCGTGGACCGAGGTTCACATCTGCACTTCCTGTGGTGACCTCGTTAGACTTACTAAGAATTCTCAAGCAGCCTATCTCTGCTACATGGACAGATTTCAATGCCAGAGCTGAAATCAGAGAAGAAAAGGAAAAAACCTCAAGATTTATTTATTTTTAATTTCTTAGTAGGTGGGATAGTTGCCCTATAAGACCATTAACTGGAACCACGTACAAACACTGCTGTTTAACCATTTGTTGAACCACAGAAACAACAGTGTCGTGTTGTTTACCAATTAATGAAAAGGTAGTCCAGCCACCTGACAGGTGCTGACCCTGCTGGATGAGCAGGGACCTCTGCCTGTGGAAGGGTTTCCCTGAGTAAAGATCCTCCGCATAAGCCCTTACTGTTCCCCTGCCATCCACGAAGCAGCTACTGAGGGCACTGTTGTAATTCCTGGCAGAGGAAAAGTGAGAGAGGGTGTGAAGGAGTTAGGTGGCTACAAGCTGGGAGCAGGAAGGATCACAAGTTAAAACACAAGTCTGCTTGGCAGCCCCTGGTTTTTCCTTTGGGAGGCTTGGCTTTCCTGTATAGGGTGCATTTTCTCATCTTTTTGTTTCTCATCTTCAGATCTATCCTCATGTCTGTAAGTATATCTCTGAGCAACAATGAAGAATAAACTAACAATGGCTCCTTAGCTGCAGTAACAGTGGAGAAATAATATCCTTCCATTGATATCAAGAGAAGAATAGCTTCTGACTTTGGATGTTTTGACAGCTAACCACTTAAAAAATATTAAAAGCTAAAGTTAAAAAGGTATCCGTTAGACACCAAGAAATAATGGAAGAATGAATATATCTCCCAGTGTAAGCCCAGATCTCTGCTGACAAGCAAAGGGAAATTCAATAGAGTCCATCTCACTCGGGCATGTTTTACTTAGGAACTTTCTACCAGCTCCCAGCCTTCCCATATTCCCCAGGCAAAATGGGTTTCTACCTTCTCTGCTTTTTCATGCAACTCTGTGTTATAGAATTAGACTCTTCCTTGAGTTATTCAAACACCATCCATCTATAAGCGCCTACTGTAATCATTGCATTATCTTGCAGGCCAGGTAAAGATGTAGAAAATACAGTTCTGCTCTTAAGATTCTTAGAGCATAGCAGGCAGTTATTTTTATGAATGGTTATTTTGTCCTGTGCCAAGTGGCTTGGGATGCCTTATATCCTCTACTAGACTGTGGGATCCTCATTGCCAAAGTCTGTGTCCAGTTCCCTTTTGGTCTCCCATGAAGCCATGCCCACCATGTACCAATTGATTGGTACAGTAATGGCTCCATAAATGCTGGAATTGAGTCCCAGACTTTGGAATTAATGTCAAAACTTGATGATGGATGTGCAGCACCTGCTCCACATGCTGTCCTTCCCCACACCCATTTGCTTCTTGTTCTGGACATCTTCTGCAAGCTTCTGCAATGAGGGTCAATGAACTGGGCTCTTGCCCCTTGACTCATTCAGTTTTCCTAAGCTCACGACTAAGACAATAGCACGAAACCTGAGGCCCGTGCTCTACTGCATAGATACTAGTAAGCACAGTCATTCCATTCTCTCCCTGTCTCCCCATCCTCTTCTGACCTCAAGGACATGTGGTTGCTTTTCCTTGAAGCACATTTTCTTTAAAACAGTTGTAGAAATCTTTTCTCATCGTAAGTTCTCTGGGTGACCATTTTATTTCTTCTCTCTTTATGATGCGGCTTGTTCCTTTCTTAATGTTATCTGATTTGGGGAAGAGTACGCTCATTCATGAAGAATGTCACATTCTGGTCAAATGAGAGTTACAGCTCCAAACATTGGCAGCTGCATCGAGCTAAGAGTTAAAACTGTAGTGAGGCCACCCAGAGTCTTCATTTGGGTTCCCCCTAAAGCAGACTCAGAGACAAGGATTTGGGTACAAGGATTTAGAAGGTGATCCCAGGAAACATGGGAAGGGAATGAGGGAGTGAAACTAAGAAGGTAAGAAAGTAAGGCACCAAAGAGTCAGCTGATGAGCAGGCGGCCACTCCAGTCAACAAGGCTCCATCTTGCTGAGGACCCCGTGAGACTCTGTGCAGACCACCTGGTGCGGAGGGGCTGGGAATGTACCCTCCAGCTCCATTCCAACCTTTTAAACTGAGGATTGTTTGGGCATCAATTCCTGTTCCATCCAACATGCTCGGAAAGCTAGAAAATGTCCTTGGGCAGGGAGAAGCAGGAGCTTAAGGTAAAAAGTCTTTGTTTATACAGAAAGTTGAACACTGACATTGCAGAAAACCTCTAAGAGCAACAGGGAATAGAACCAGGCACCCATACCATCTGCTGCATCCACTGATGTATAATGAAACCTAATTGTTAGCAGGACCCACCCTCTAGAGACTGAGAGAATGTTGCACCTGGGCTGCACAAGGGCATCCAGCTGACAGGGAGAGTGGGACTGAAAGCCAGCCCCCATTCTGTTACCAAACTATATGCTCTGGCATGGAGCTGTGTCTACCTGGAAGAGGGAAGTTCTTTTTCAAAATTGCCCCAAAGTGCTAAATGGGCTAGCGGCAGCCCTAATAACAAAAACTACCTTAATATTACAACAGCCACCAAATCTACAGCAAGATCAGCCTTACAGGGTCTGATTTTATACACCATGGTTTATGTGGTGTGGAAAAGAAGGGTGCACTAGAATAATAAATAGAGCAGTAAAAAACAGCCAAATTTAGCACTAGGTAGTATCCATTTTTGGATATGCAGGTAATTCTTAATGCAAATACAAGTTTTGCTACCACCCCATTTACAGCAATTCTCTGAGATCCTGTGCAGCAATAACCATGTGATTCATCAGTTCTTTTTTCTATTCCTAAAAGAGATTTTAACTTTTTGCCAATCAGGGAAAGGTGGCCCTGTCAAACTGCACCTCCTGCCATCTTTGTCCATCACTGGAGTTCACCGCCTGGCTGGGCCTGTTCCCAGAACATCTGACCAGAGTCTCCTTCCCAAACCCATCCCATGAGGGACTCTGAGAGGTTCCCCAGTGGACACCTTCAGAGGGATTGGCCTGTGAGTCATGTCTCTGCTTATTTCGCAGTTTGGAATTTCAATCAGTGCTGTGGCTCCCACTTCCCATGTTTACAATAGACACAGTGACTTTGCTGAGTGTGTTTCCTGAACTTGCCTGTGCTTTTGGGCAAGCTCTGTTAGTGTTCTTTTCTCTTCCATGAACTGCGGTTTGCATGCTTTCCATCTGACTCCTTAATGGCAGGATGCCTTTCTCCACCTCACGAACAAATTGAATTTTCTGATCACAGGTTATTCACTTAGTCTTTGAAATCTCCTAACTTGTCCCACTTAGTCATACTGACTGAGTAACTCCCGCAGCATGAAACAGCTCTAGTCAAGGACCCTTTAAATTCTGATGGTTACAAGACCTTATGAAGACCCCCTTGCGGGCTTTTCTACCTTAGCAATTGTTAACTTCCTGAAATCGGAGACAGTTAGGGCTGGACAAGGCCTTGGAGATTCTCCTGAACTGCCATGTAATGTATGCAGCTTGTAGGCTACAATATCTTATGGTGATTTGGAGAGAAATTACTTTAAGAGGACTAAAATACATGCACTCTCTCATTATGGCTTTGCTTAAAATGGGAGGAGGCAAATGGATGATGAAGAGTAGTACTTCTCTAATGGATATTCCGGCATGACCTTGAGATGTTGTTACTTTATTCCTAATTTTTGAGAGCTGTGATCATGGCCTTAACTCCAGCCCTGGGTGCTATGCAGATCCAGTAGGTAAGAGAGGACAATTGGCACAGAAGCACATTTTCAACATGATGAAATGTGATTTCACGCACCAGGCAGTTCTCCTAGTTCCTATAGACAAGGGATAGAGATGACAGGCTTGCATTCTGACAATTCCGACAACAGCTACGAGGGAACTACTCTGTTGGCAAGTGAAATCATCGAGGAGCTCCTATTTCCAGGTGCCTGCTTTTATATTTATTTAAGTTAATGATTAAAATAGGTGGACAAGCCTGAGAAACAATTTTGTTTGATATCATAAAGTTCCATTTATCAATCTGTAATCTGTTATCACATTGCCATTTATGTTCCTAGCTTGAAATGTGATCCTTCAAGTTCTATAACAACTTCTTGGGTTTTAAGGATTCAGTCACAGTGATTTTTTATAAAAAATAATTGGAACCACTTGAAATAATGGAATGGCGGCTTTGGTGGTCAGACAAACCTGAGCTGGAACCCCACTGCTGGCTCTGTGACCTTCGTCAGGTTGGTTCATCCTCTAAGCTTGCCCCCCTCTGAAACACTTGGGCTAATACTAATTCATAGAAATGTTGAAATGATTAAATGAAATAGGTAAATGTATTTTAAAAACTAGTATACTGTCTGGTATATAATAATAGATCTAGAACTCACCAAATCATGTTTCTATCCATCTATCTATTTCTTTATCTTACCTCAATATTTCTCTCAGAATTAAAAAAAATGTCTACAAAGATTTCTAATATTTCACACATCTTCTTTTGGGACAGTATTTTTGTCCCTTGTAAGCCAGAAGTTAAAGTTCATAAACACTTTTTTTTACCCTCACCCAATGACATTTTTTTTCATCACTTTTTAGAGAGAAAGGAAGAGAGAGGGGACGGGAGAGAAACATCAAGGTATGTGCCCGACCAGGAACCAAACCCTCAACCCTTCAGTCATGGACCACACTCCAAACACCTGAGCCACATTGGCCAGGGCAAGACTCATGTCCCTGAAAATGGTTTCTCCCAGGACCCCTTCTAGATTCTGCACTGGTACAAGAGTTCAGTAGGATTTCGGGTTTTCGTAAATCAAATGAATCATTGCTTCCAAATCTGAACTATTCCTTTCTTTTAGCATGAAGACAAGTAGAAGTAAAAGGGCTTTCAAGTTGCCTCTGTGGTACTGATGGGTGTTGTCAGTTCTCTTAGCTGACACCTTGATTTAAGAGCTGTCACTGCTGTGTTGTCTTCACCACTACTCTTACAGCCATTCTCTGTCCTTCCATCCCTGGAGCAGAAACTGGCAACGACAGTTAGTTCATCATCAGCCTTTCTCGACCTTATCAATTGTGATTCAATGGCAAACACTCTTGGCCAGCATCTGGTGAAACTGGAGAAGTTGTTTGAAGGGTGTCTTTTCTTTCCTTTTTAATGAAATCATTTTGGGGCTGTGCCACAAATCACTGAAGAGAAAAATGCAAATTTTTGTGTTGCAAATGCTAACATTTGTTGAGCATAGCTGAAGAGTGAACAAGCAAGAAGGTCCTTTTTTAAATGCTCAGTGTTGTGGCTGGACACATGTTTGCCTTTCCGTTCTCTCCCCATGTGGAGGGACATGTGAGTCCAGCCCAGTATGGGATTCACCGTGGGGAGGGCCCAGCTCCTCATGACTCTAGAGACTAGGAGTGTGGTGCATGCCACGGAACCTACCGGCAGTGTGGCTAAGTGGTCTGTGGGAGCCTTCTCAGAATAATCTTTTTAAAAAGAATAAAACATAATACATACGATGTCAAGGGAAACCAATATGTCGAAATATAGTTATCACAGTATTTTATTAGGCTACGTGTTTCTTTACTAACGCATAAAATAAGAAGACCTTGTGATGGGTCTAATAATCATAATTCCAAGTAGTGATGAGCATAAATATTATATAACATAAATAACAAATTAGGGTGTATCTGAAACAACAGTGAAATGACATGGAAATATGCACGATTTTTATGCACAAAGTCGTAAATATCACTGACACTATTGATAATATTGTGGTTTGTTTTCTACATTTGTAATTAAAGGAACGCTGTATTTCAGCAATGAGCAAGTATAAAAAATGTCATTTTTTCTCACCCAAGTTTATGAATCTCCCTGAATTCTACCTCACTGACCTCTTGGATGTTTGTGGTCCATAGCTTAAGAATCCTGAGGCCTCAACTCCCAGTGTGTGAAACAATTCCTTGCCAATGGCAAGAGGCAAAATCTGAGCATTCAAAGCCAAAGCCAAGGTCCTTAAGAGAAGGACCTTTGTCTTTGCTGACAATGGAAGGGATTCACCGTGAAAAGATCATTGTGTACCTTGGATGTTTGGTTAATGTGCCTTTGAAGGCTCTGGAACACACCATCAGGAGAATTCATCCCCCTACAGACTTTCAGGCCGCAGTGTTGCAAATATTGAAGGGGAAAACGCAGATCAATACATTCAGTCCACGGAAGATAAACACTTTCCCGCTTCCCGCCTCTGCAGCGGTGAGGTCCACCATGCTGGGTCACGCTGTGGGCGAGCCTTAAGAGGGAGAAGACTGGAATGCTGTCCGGGCCACTGTCTGGGTGTTCCCAGCGTTACCTTCTGCCTGTTTGTTCTTTACCGTTTGTTTTTCTAGCCCATCCCTCCTCCTTCTCAGCCTGGCTCAAATTCAGCTCTGAACCGGAGCCTCAAAGGGCCGAGGCAGACTTCCTCTATGAAACCCTCCTGAAGCCATCCTAGGGCTGTGCCAGTGGGAGGCAGGAGTCACAGAGCTGGGGACAGTCAGTGCCACCTCCCTCCCTCCTCTGTTTCTCTTCCTGCCAAGCCCTGACGGCCCTGGAAGCCGAGAGCCTTCTTCCGACTCCCGCACAGGTCTCCATGCTGTGCATGGCTGCCAAGCCACGGAGCCAGCTCTAGGAATGTGTTTTTAATATTCATTGTTCACTCTGTCTGTTACCGATGTGTGCACTGCAATTATTGTAATTCTTTGCACATGTGTTGTTATGAAATGGGTGCCTTTCAAGCGATGCCAAGTTATTTTTTTTCCCTTTCTGAAACCCAAATATATTATTTCTACCTATGTTTCAGTTAGTTTGCCACGCTTCTTTATTTTATTTCAAAGATCAGTCTGGGCGGCAAAGAAGGAGTGGCGTGTGCACAGAGCAAGGGCTGCCTGCTTTCCTCATGGCAGAACAGTTGCTTTTGATTTCAGCCTGTGTGGCTTTTACCTCACTCTCTTGTTTTCTTCTTTCCATGCGCACAACCAAGCCAGCCTTCAGACACACACATCCCACAGGTGCTGCTCTTGGAGTAGCCATCTGCACCCAGGGGAAGCACACTTGTGTGTGCAAAACAGACATGCACACATGTGTGTGCAAAACAGACATGCACATGTGTGTGCAAACAGCATTGGGCTGGAAGATTTCTTGGAGATTAGGTTTTTTTCCCATCCTCTTAGTGGTAGAGAGGGAAAGGAGTCTAGAAAAGTCATTTCTTTCTCTCTCTCTTTTTTTGAAACTCTAACTGGGTCTTTTCTGACACAATGTAGAAATGTCAGCCATTAAGGGACAAAGAGAATTACATGGCTTCATTAATTCAAATTGTCTGATTTTTGTTTTCAATTTTTTTGTCAAAGAAAAATAGCAAAAGTGAAAGCAGATTTTGAAATCTGCTAACATTTTCAAAGTTTCTTAGGGCAATGACAAAACCTTCATAAATTAAGAATAACTATTGTTTTTTCTTTAAGAACTTCCTCTTGACTTTCACAGAGACTAGATTAAGGATAAACATCACCAGCCACCCCCAGATACATACGCCTTCCTTTAGAGATGGCCAGGCCTCTCTGTTTTTGCCAGGCAGAGAAATCTGACCGGGTCACACTCCTGCCTGCTAAGCATTTTACTTTCTTTGTTAACTATACCTATATTTGCCACCATGAAACATTAGTCTTTAAGAGAACTAGGAAGCAGGACTGCTTGCTGCATAAAAGTGCTGTAACTCTCATGGCCAAAAGGGGATCAAACAAATGGAAAGCGGCTAATGTGGAAAATCACACCCGAAAGAATAAACACGCAGACAGACAGAGAGAGGCGGGGGACGAAAGGAGAGGGCAGGAAGCATTTATTCTGAGGAATTGGCTAACGTTATTATGGGCGCTGGCAAGTCCAAAATCTGCAACATCTGGACTGGCGTCCGACCAAACAACTGGGTGCCATGGCCTAGCCTGGCTGACACACAAAATGAACCACCACACAGCTGTGTAAGGTAACTGGGGGGAGTAATGTCAGTCCCTTCACTACAGATCAGAGTAGTGGATCAGAGATTTAGAAGCCAGTGTTACAGAAGTGTTCTGCCCCCAGAAAATTCCTTCCAAAAGTAAGTCTTCGAAAGAAGGCTCCTCAAAGGAATCTCCCTGTCCTGAACTCACGCCCCCTTTCTAATCCAAACCCTTTTACTCCACGCATCCTTTTATTCAGGTCCCTCAGCTAGATGCTCAAACTGCTCCCACCGGAAACGTCACCCTACCACACCCTTCGGTCCTCCCTGTCTATCTCCTCTGCTCAGCTGCGGACTCCAGAAGGGCTGGCGAAGTCAACTCCACTCCTGCGATGGGAAGCAAATACAGGGGCCTCAATTCTTGTTCACTGCCCCCACAAAGTGAAAGATCTGTCTGCTTAATTCACAAGTAGGGTTGTCAGATTTAGAAGGGAAAAAAAAGCCCAAGTATATTTGAATTTTAAATAACCAGTAGATAATTTCTAGTATAAATATATCCCATAATTAGGACATACACTAAAAAGTTGCTCACTGTTGATTTAAAATGATCCAGTTAAACTTGAATTTCAGATCAGGAACAAATAATTTTTAGTAAAAATATGTTTCATATAGTATTTTGGACATATTATTATGCCTCGTTGATCTGAGATTCAAATTTAACTGGACATTTTATATTTTATCTGGCAATCCTGCAAGGTAACCTAAAATACAAGATACCCCTCCAACTCACAAAATATTTTTTTCCCCAGAGACAACATAGGCTGATTTTCTATCTAGTGACGGACATTTTTCCTTAAGCAAGGCTGTGGTCTCACTTCCTCTAGAACAATAGCTTATGACCTCCCCTCCTCCAAATACCAGCTACCCTGATGGGATGGGGCTACTTCAGCTTCATTCCTCCACCCAACTGGGGTAGGTGGGAGGAGCGCTCAATTCATCCAGTTCAGGTGCATACGTTTTCAGAGAAGGGATCGCTGACATACTCGGTTATCCAGGCTCAAGACCCAGACCCATCCTCAACTGTCTCTTTCCTTCGGTCCACCCTCCTACAGCTTTATTCACAGTGCCTCTTGCATCCTCTCCCTTCCATCACAGCCGTCCTCCAGATCCAGAGTCATTATTATTCACTTAGTGACAGAAGGAATTTCGGAATTTTTCTTCCTACCGGTAGCACCTCCCTCCTACAGTCCATCTAGCACACTTCCTGTCCTGAAGTTCAGTACCACTGTGAACACTCAAATATTCCCAGGGCTCAGCAGCACTCTGTTTCCAGAATGTCTGCCAAATGAAGTCTCATAGTTTGGCTTACATCAAATCTACATATCAAGGCCATATATTAAGTCCCTCAAGCAACTGACTCTAAACCAGGGTCATAAACTTTTTCTGTAAAGAGTCAGATAGTAATTTTTTTTAAGCTTTGAGGGCCATATAGTCTGTGTCACAATTACTCAGCTCTGTCACTGTTGCATGAAAGCAGCCATAGACAATACAGCAATGAGCGGGCACGGCTGACTTCCAATACAACTTTATCTCTAAAACAGGTAGAAGGAATGGATTTGGCCTACAGGCTGTAGTTTGCCGATCCCTCCTCTTGCTGCCAAATCAAACCTGTTCTCCAAGTCTCAGCTCAGGTGTTACTCTCTATAAAGCTGTCCTCGATCCACCCGGTTTGAAGAGACTCTTCTTCACTCCATGCACACATTTTATGTCCCTTTCATGGGTATGCCCACATGCTGCCTTGTACAGAGTTCATGCCTCATAGAGTTCATGCTTGTGGGCATGCTTGACATTCCCTGAAGAAGCCACTGCAGTCCTTTACACATGGTAGATGTTCAAAGAAAATATTAATAGGAGGACTAAGTGAAAGCCACTGGATAGTGGGTCTAGAGAAGGGGCAGAGGCTTGATCAACTACAGCTTCCTGCTTCTCCTCCTGGAAAACTGTGGGTTCCCTTGAAGATCATGGACCAGCACCAAATGCCTTCTGGAGAAGCCCAACTTCCAGGTCTATCAACCATCAGTTAAAACACACAGAAGCTTGCTCATCGAAAATAAATTAGCTAAGCATTCAATTCCCCAACCAGGAAGGTTGGCATTGCAAATGGATTTGAGCTGAAACCATTTTGCTTTTTGAAACACATCCAAGTTTTAAAATAAATAGCGTCATCTGATCTGAACTGCAAACATATTGTTTCAAAATCCATCCCTTAAGATAACTTGTTACCTGTTTCAACTCAAAATCCACATGACTCCAAAGCATCTGAGTGTTTCATAGCAGGGCTAGAAAAAGCCAGGCCCTGTGTTCCTCAGAGAAAGGGTTTCAGAGCTGGGAAGAATGAACTGAGGACACGAACAACAACACGAACATTTCTCCAGCACAGTAACTAGGAAAGTTAGAAATTATTTTAATGTTAGCAGTCACTGAAAAGTATGAGCAAGTTTATTGCTCAGGCTCTTTAACATTTTTGCCATTTTTCTGGACTTGGAGATGGTTCACTTATATTACTACACATTTGATTTTGTCTAATCATTTTAGGTACACACCATGTCTTCTTAATTAATCTGTAGGTTTCTCAAGGGAAGATAGACAATTTCTGTTCTTGCATACCTCCTAGAGTATTATAATACAAGGGCCACAGCAAATAATAGTTAATAAGCATGCAGAATATCAATGATTACATGGAGCAAATTAACCTGCTAAAGTTCTTGGTGGGGGAATTAGGTCACTAAAGTTAATTTAAAAACAAAAAAGAATTCTTCCCTTAAAATCCTCATCCCACCTCTTTTTCACCACCAGTTAGTACTTGTAAGTCCTTTGAAATTTTCATAACAATGAGAAAAACCAAAGTTTTGCTTGCAGCTATGTTTTATTGGATTTAAAGATTCTCTGATGGCAGGACACAACACACTGACACTTAGATAGATGAAAAGCAGAACTTTTTGTTACTTGCCCAACCAGAGAGGACTGCCAGGCAGGGCCACACAGAGGGTTACACCCAGGGTTGGGGAAGCTTATGTATGGCAAGCAGGTAGGGGTTAACCAGGTTTACCTGGTTCCCTGTGCATTGGCTGATTAATTTCACAGGCTCCAGGACTTAGGGGCTGTTTGGAGTTCTCTAGGTGCCTGACCCTGGGCTGACTAGGACTGGTGCATATGAAATCCGAAGGGTTGGTGTTCATGTTGCCTGTCACTACCAGAACCAGTAAGTAGAGTCAAGGGTTGAATCTTTATGCGAGCTTTATTCAGATGGCCGTCGATCTGAGAAAATGGCCAGTATACACCCTCAAAAACCATCTAACACCTCTTTTCAAGTTGACCTTTTTACAAGGAGAATAAAGGGTGGGTAAGAAGTTTGGGGAAAGGTTAATTGGATAGAAGGGTAGGTAAGGTTTTTTTTTTTTTTTTTTTTTTAAGATTAATTGGGTAAGAATTGCAGTCCAGCAATGATTTTCCTAGTATTTCTTTATCTATTGATCAACAATTTTTTATCTGCATCACAGGCAACTCCTCCCTGGAACATAATGGCTCAGATACCATCTCTACCAGCTTGCAAACCCCCTGGGGTACAAAGGTTGAATTGCTTGTGCACCTCCTGGAGTCAGTTCCTGGAATAACAGCTTTCCACATGGATTAGCCACTTAAGCCTATCAACAAAAGCTAAACTCTTTAACTCTGGAGTTCCCTATCACACAGACACCAATAATGTGAGAGTTCCATAAGGAAAGTCCTTGAATATGTGAACTTCATCAGCTGCATACCAAGGAGAACTGACCAACCTATATAGTCAGAGCCACAAAATTAGATCAAGATATCATTTTAAAAAGAACTATGTTACATGCTATAATAGAAGTCATTCACAACACCCTTATCTATGTTTCATGAAAGCAGGAACCTGCCTGTACCATTCTCCTTGTCACTGTACCCTAATGCCCAGATGTAACCCAATGTCTAGCATGTGGAAGGCACTCACATTTTCTTGAGCAAATTCACTGAATCCAGATTTCTGCTCCTACAACAGGGCAGAAAGGTGGCCCATGAGGATGCTGGCCTGGATTCTGCACTTTCAGTTTCTGGCACTGAAACTTGCCCTTGAGGGGGAAAATGTGTAGTATAGCTATTATTTGGGGTATGGGTGGGGAATATGAATAAGGTCAGTCTTGGTTTGTCAAGAGATTATATCCATATTCTAGAATGTTTTTGTTTTTATCAGAATGACTGACACAAATAAAATAGACCAGTGTTTATTGTACTGATCAAATCTGAGAGCAAAGTGACATTTGGCAGTAAGAGAAATGAGAATGAAAAAAAATAACCAAATGCCAGCTAAATTGCAATGGTTCTGCTGTGGGATAGAAGATAACAAAGCTTTGAAAATCAAGAAGCAAAGAAAGGTAAGCAATGAGATTAGGTAACAGACATTCATGAGCTCTGGAGAGACAGTCACTGATTTTATAAGATCACGTGATACTGGGAGCATTTGGAGGGGTTATCACAGTCTGTTGGCAGAAAAGAAGTGAAAGAAAATATGTCTAGATTTAGTGGAGATAAGATAAATAGGCAATAATGTCTTGGGATTGGAGTCTGTAATGAGTGTATGTCATTAGCCCAATGAATGGAGAAAAAAAAAGAGACTTAAAGAAATGATGCTACACCACTACAGTATTTCTGTGGGAAGTCACATAGAATGAGGGCTTCATGATGCAATCTAGAAAGCTTTAGAAAACTCCAGGTTAAGCAAATGTAAGTGGTTTCTACATCACATAACCAAATTCTTCATTATGTTTAACATGTGTTGGGAACCTCTAAGAAACTGAGGTGGGAGGGTCTTGTCCATAGAACCCTCCTTTCATGGACCAACTCATATTCCATAGAACATGCTTTGGTAAAGCCTATGCTAACATGGTATGTTTCTACCTGTGTCATTTTTGTAGCAACTACAAGTTATTTTATTATGTCAGAGAATTTAAGCAACTCAATTCCAGAATACATAACATCATCACTAACTCTTAGAGACTAACTAGAAATTTTTCCTTCTGTCTCCATGCCCTTTCAGAAAAGATACCTGGTCTCCCTATAACATTCTTGGGATAGGCTAAATATATATATGATAATATATATCAGCTCTCCTCAGTGCTGAGGAAATAAAAAATTTTTTAAAAATTTGAAGCAGGATGTGTTTGGTGAGTGATGAGAGATGTAAGATTAATCCTAATGTTAATCACTGTCCCATCACATTCTTCCTAATCTGATTAATTAAAAGCCTGGGGGTGGGGGGTGGGCAGGAATCAGCTTAAAGCCTGAAACCAAAGCAATAAGCTAAGAATAACATAAGCAAGTAGAATTTTAATTCTGCAAATCTGCAAAATTCAGCAGTGACTGCTATTGAATGAGCGTCTGATTAGGAGATCAAATAATACTGAATATCAGCATTTAGCTACTTAGCTTGACATGTCAAGCAGAGGCAAAAATTCCAGTCATCATTCCAGAAACAGTAGAATGTGATAGGCAGGTCTTCACCCAGCAATTTGCCAGTGATCCTGAGAGAAGTAGTCTATCTCACTTTTTTTGCTGTAAACCTCCTTGCAGGATATTGTGATTCTGATGTCCTAATGGCGCAGCTGTTCATTGACATTTTGAATGATGTAAGGTCATTTTATAATGACTTTCAAGAAGCTACTGACATTACTTTACTTTATTTTTTTAATTAAAAAAATTCAATCACACTTTACATTAGATATTATTTTGTATTAGTTTCAGCTATACAGCATAGTGGTTAGACAATCATAGAGCTGGACTCTGGAAATATCAGAGGGCTATTACTTTTCAATTCTTTACTTAGATACCCATTAACTATCCATATGTTCATATGAGTCATAAACACATGACCATGGAAGCTACTTTTTTTTTAATCCTCACCCAAGGATATGATATGTTCACTGATTCCAGAGAGAGGAAGGGAGAGAAAGAGAAAGAGAGAGAAACAGGAACATCGATATGAGAGAGAAACATCAATTGGATGCCTCCCATATGCACTCCAACAGGGGATAGAACCTGCAACCTAGGTATGTGCCCTGACCTGGAATCAAACTCCCAACTTTTTGGTGTACCAGATGATGCTCCAACCAACTGAACCACTCCGCCAGGGCACGGAAGCTACTTTTGAAATCAGCACTGTGACAAGGTAAACAGCCCTGAAGAAGTTGGTGGCTTTCAGTAACATCTCCAACAGTGGATTCCCTTATTGAAATATTTATTAAGGACACACCACATGCAGGTTTTTTGTGTCCTGGCCTGCTCAGCTCTATCATTTTAACTAATGACAAAGACAACCCAGTCCATCAGGCAGCTTTTAAATTGCTTTCGATGGTGAAAAGATAGACGAATGGTCACACAGCCACAGATATCAAGCAGGTATCCTGGGCTTATTTGGGAAACCACACCTTTAGAAAAACTGGGTATACCCATATACCAGGTAGCAAAATGACAAACATCATTCCCAAAGAGGCAAAGAAAATCAAGCTTCTTTATTTTCCTATAACTGTGGTGACCCAAGGTGGGACAATCCCAGTTTAACCTATTGTCTCAGTGTCCCAACTGGTCTAACATTTCCTTCAGGTTTTTAATTTTTTAATGCAGATTTCTATAGCTGTACTGGTAGGTCTCTGCTTTGTATTTTCAGCTTCTGACATTGTCTTGTGTAGCAGTGTGAGAGTTATATGCGAAATGAACAGGTTTTTCTCTTTACTTTAACATGTGATTAAATCTAAAAGATGCTCAAGAAAAATCCATTTCTCTTTCCCCTGTTTTTTCCAGACTGAGCATATCGAGCACCTCCTTTTCAAAGACAGCAGGCATGGCACTTGCTGGTAATTGCAGGGCCCTCAGACAAGAGAAAGCTCAGGAAGCTACTTTCTTACCCTTTGGGTGATGGTGGGAGAAAGACTGGACACGACTGCTCCTCCTGACCATTGTTGGGCTAGGCAATTGTGTGGTCTTCACCACACCTATACCCTTCAAAAGGCACAACTTCACAAACCATCAGCTGGCGAGATCAGAAGAAATGTGAGTTGGAAAACAAGCATGGGAGCTAGAGCTTGGGGCATCTCGTCATAGAACTTACAGAGAGGGGCCTGAATACTCTCATTACATGGTTTCATTATTTATTGTATTGTTCATATACATATGTCAGTAGCAATTATTACTTGGTGATGCTCTTTTATTTTGCCATAAACTCTTTCTGCAGCACAAAGCTCAAAAAAACCAGAAGCACACATTTAGCGAAAAACTCAGTTCTGAATTTCAATTTCAGAATCAAGTTGTCTATCAGTATGGAACTTGCAAAGAAAGCCTTAACCTTGAGCGCTCAGTGATACCGCTGACCACGTGAAAAGCAGAGGACACAAATCTATCTGTGAAGCAGCAGCATCTATTCCCAAAGTGAGAAGTTACTTTGAGGCTTTATCTGAAAGTGACTGCTGAACATGCGAGTCTACAGGAAGTGCCTTTTCACATCACCCAGTGAAGCAGGACTTTTCACTTACCTCAAATGGCTGTTCTTCTTCAGTAAGTCAACCCACTTTGGATTCCAAGCTTCCTTTTAGACATATGAGAGAGAAGAAATAACCGTTCTCATGTTGGCTCCTTTGGCAGAAGAACTGCACGGACAGCTGAAGGAGGCCAATTTGGTGCCAATGTCCTAGGTACGGCAAAAAGAAAATCTATTCCAATAAAGTTCATTTTTCTTTATTGAGTTCATGAATTAAAATACTTCTTTCAGATAATCATTCTGCCAAAGAGAAATATCTGACATTATTATTAATATTATAGCTCGAGTAAAAATTTCAACATTTAAGATAAAATTATTTGTTTTTTGGTATATAAATACAAATTTTAGTGAAGTGCAGTGTGTAAAAAATAGTATTTTTACTAAATTGAGAAACTTTCGGAGCAGAAATGTACATATACAATTAATAATTGCATCCCCAGAACCTCCTGTATCCCATTAATCAAAATAGAAGCTTTGTCAAAATGTATAAATAGTACACACATGCACACAAAGTTAGAGTAATTGAACTATAAAATGGTTTATGTGAAAGCCAGTGCTCAACTTTACTATGGAAATATACACGTTCTCTGCTCCCCGCCACCCAGGTCTATTCCTAATGTTGCAGAACCCATGGCAAGAATGAAAATGGAAACCCACATACTGTAAGTCTAAAGTTTTATAAGTTGTAAATCAAACTAGAAATTGTTAAATAAAATGTTTGATTCTACCATGACAAATATACTCATAGCTTCAATAATGGCCTGAAAAGCCAGGGTATCATTTAGAATCCCCAGACTCCCTGGAATTCCTCCTGCTTGGTATTGGCAGTTTGGGGAAAGCACCCACCCCCAGCTCCTCCTGCAGCTCCCTCTGGCACAGCAAGGGGCCTCATACAAACACGGGGGAGAGGTGTCTTACCAAACTAGCCAGTGACCAAGCTCTGTCAGTAGCATCCCTTCCTTCACAAACAGCTGTCCTTTGACCAAATCTTAGGCCATGGAGTAAATCTTAGGCCAAATCTTAACTCGTAGTGAGGTCCACCCTTGGAAGCAAGTACCCGGGGAAGATGCCTGCCCATCCCTGGTAGCAGGTAAGAGCCATCTGGGCAGGGAATTCTGGAGCTTTAGCTACTTGGGTATTTGTCTGGGAGGGCATATCTTCTTAGCCCCTCAGATTTGAGTTGAGCTGGAAAAGAGTCAGAGCTGATCTCCCTAAAGAGTAGGGCCCAGGACAGCAGTCTGTCTTGATCAGATTTAGATCTAAAAGTGGTACTGACATCATCAACTGCATTTGGGAAATGTTTCAGGCTTTAAAAAGCCATTTGGAAAATCAACTTCAGTGCCTATAAACAGTATTGGAATATACACTAACACAAACACAATAATCATATTCCTGATGCTTTTAATGTGGAAGAAGAAGCATTAAGTCAGACAATGAGAACAATGCAAACCTTCAGAGACTCCTGTACAGGAACAACTTCTTCGAAGTTGCCCTGTGCAGTCCACACAGGGCCCCAGGCTCAGAAAGGGCCCACATTTGGTGTCATGCTCTCCTGTCTTGTTGGAATTTTTGATAATTTGAACAAGGGAATCACATTTTTATTTTGCAGTGACCTTTGCAAATTACGAAGCCAGTCCTGTTCTCAAGAGCCAAACATGGAGGGAAGATGCGGCATGGTAGGAGGGAGCAAATTCCACTTCCCCCTACACACGGGAGAAAGACCAACCAATCTATGGAAGAACAGAGCAAACAGCCAACAGCACCACAGCATATATGAAAATAGATCAAAAATTGTAGCGGACACTGAAAAACCAGATGGTAAGGAGACTGCTTCAGGACAATAAGGGCCCAGGGATCAGTGCAGGGACCAGGAATGCTGCAGCCCCAGGCCCAGAGCCTGCTGGGTCTGCCACAGGGCTCTTGGGAGAGAGCTGGGTCAACTACTCTCTCCCCAGCCAAACAAGGTTTGAGCAGCACCAGGAGAGACCTGGTTGCTTAAAGTTGCAGAGAG
>PVKM010005926.1:0-46045 GCA_004027735.1 Carollia perspicillata | reverse complement strand
CTGTTGCCACTTTTCACTGTTGGAAGTAGAGCCTTTTGCAGGCCTACTCTTTTGTCTACCTGTAATGGTCAAGAAGGAACATTTCAGGAATAAAAATGCACAGTAGTAGTTACAGTTACCGTAGTAGTGATTCTGTGTTCAGTAACACTACTAGCACTCGAACCAGTCTTGATTCAAATGAAAATTTTGTCTCTGTTCACTGTGGTCCGACACTGATCAACTCCTGCATTAGCTTTGGCAATGAATCCTTGGATGGACACAGGTATTGAGTCACTGGTGTGAGATTGTGTTTTACTTCTGGTGGGTAGCCTTTTTCAGTGATTGTGAATTCTGCACCTTCAAAGGGAAAGCTGTGTTTTATTTTGTTCCTTCTTTCAGGTTGGAAATGTTGCAGCAGATCGCCAACCGAGTTCAGAGGGACAGTATCATCTGTGAAGACAAACTGATACTTGCTCGAAATGCTCTTCAATCTGTAAGTCGATTTTGGGAGCCAGTGGGATTGTGGTAGAACTAAAACTTTTGTATAACATTTGGTCAATTCTTGGTATTTTTGTCAACTGAAACTTAGAGTTTGTTAAAGATTTTGAGCACTACTTGCTGTATTGAGGGACAGTGAGCAAAGGCAAAACATACATTTGAACCGAAAGAAAAAACAGAGAACCTAAGTAGCCCTGCATTTCAATATTTTGAGTTTTACGTTTGACACTAGTTTTGAAATTTTGTTTCACAGAATTAATATTGACTTCTTTTAAAATACAGGATTCTAAAAGATTAGAATCCGGGGTGCAGTTTCAGAATGAAGCAGAAATTGCCGGGTATATACTTGAATGTGAGAACCTTTTGCGGCAGCATGTCATTGATGCGCAGATACTCATTGATGGAAAGTACTACCATGCAGACCAATTGGTACAGAGGTCAGTGTGCTACGTCCGCCTTCATGTCCTGTCCTTCTGCCTGGCTATTTCATGCGTGCTTACGATGGGAATGGAGAATGTGACACTTTTATGAATTTCATTTCTTAAGCTCTTTTCAGTTGCAAATGCATGTCATTAATTCTGCTATGTATTTTTTGTGTTAAAAAGGTATTTGTTTTTCAAAATAAGCAATAGAAAAATATTTTATAATACCTACAATATTTAATGTTATAGTAATGAACATACAGTTAAAATATGTGTGACATTTGAAAAAGGGAATATATTTGAAAAGTATCTTTTTAAATTCCATTTTCTAGTTTTCTCTTTATATGAAAATGTTTTATAACAAAGTATTGGAGAAATATATGTGTATAGAAATCTATATCTCTGGGAAGTAGGTTTGGGGTTAGAGATGGAACCTTTTGGGTTGTATGCCATGTATATACATATGCATGTGTGTATATATATAAAACATATATATATATAAAGCAAAAATTGTAAATGATGCTTTGATACAGTTTTTCCCCTTCAGGAATCTATAGTAGTAATTATAAAACTAAAAGATATTAAATAAATATAGACAAAAAGCTTTTTGTTCACATGAGAAATGTTTTATAATAACAAAAATTAGGAAATTACTTAAAGGTCTAGTAATCAGTAATTATATTATAAATGGTAGTTATAAAGGCTGTGTGATCATGAAAGTACTCACAGTAGAATTCAGTGGAAAAACTGTGCCACAGAATTTTATCAGTATGATCATTACAATGACTTTTTAAAATAGTAGACTTTATTTAGCAGTTTAGATTTTAAAAAATTGAATAGAAAGTACAGAGGGTTCCCGTATGTCTCCTTGCATACCCTCTTCCTCCGTTAACATCTTGCACTAGTGTGATACGTTTGCTATAATTGATGAACCAGTATTGATGCATTATTGTTAAGTAAAGTCCATAGTTTACCTTAGGGCTCAGTCTTTATGAAAAATGCCTTTTTTATATTATAGCTTGACCCTTTTGATTTTCTTTCCAGGGTTGCAAAACTGCGCGATGAAATTATGGCCTTAAGGAATGAATGTTCCTCAGTGTACAGCAAAGGACGCATGTTGACGACAGAACAGACAAAGCTCATGATATCAGGAATCACTCAAAGTTTAAACTCAGGGTTTGCACAGACCTTAAACCCCAGTCTGAACTCAGGGCTGACCCAGAGTTTCACGCCTTCCCTGACCCCTTCTAGTATGAAATCAGGCCTGTCCTCAGGTTTGTCTTCCCACCTAACGCCATCCCTCACTCCAGCTTATACACCTGGTTTCACAACTGGATTAGTTCCAAATTTCAATTCAGGAGTAGAGACAAATTCATTGCAAACCCTGAAGTTGATGCAGATCCGAAAGCCCCTTCTAAAGTCTTCTTTGTTGGATCAGAATTTAACAGAAGAGGAAATCAACATGAAATTTGTTCAGGATCTTTTGAATTGGGTCGATGAAATGCAGGTAAAAAAAATGTTTACTTTACCTGAGATTTTCATTCTTTATTGCTATCAGTTTCTTTTTTGAGCCTAGTGTCTTTCTGTTTAAAGGGGCAGCTGGACCGCACTGAATGGGGATCAGATTTGCCAAGTGTTGAAAGCCATTTAGAAAATCATAAAAATGTTCACCGAGCTATAGAAGAATTTGAAACTAGCCTTAAAGAAGCTAAGATCAGTGAGGTATATGAATTTTTAAAATTGGAACATATTTGATTTTAGCTTACTGTTTTGCTTTTTGTATAAAGACCCTGTAACAAGATAATAGGTACACTGAGTATGAGTCAGAATTCTTTAAGATTCCTAACAGCAACTTTTTATACCATATTTTAGATCCAAATGATGGCACCTCTTAAACTAACTTATGCAGAAAAGTTGCACAGATTAGAGAGTCTGTATGCAAAACTCTTGGTAAGTTTTTTTAAAGCTTTCTTTTCCCCTTATCTTTGTTTGGCAAAGACATGAATTCTTACAAATGATTTTCCTTATAAAGAATACATCCAGGAATCAGGAACGGCACCTTGACACACTCCATAATTTTATAACTCGTGCTACGAATGAACTTATTTGGTTGAATGAAAAAGAAGAGGAGGAGGTTGCTTACGACTGGAGTGAAAGAAATACCAACATAGCTCGGAAAAAAGAATACCATGCTGTAAGTGTTACTTTTGTAATGGAATAATGAAATTGCATTTCTGGGTTAGATCTTTTTCTAACATATTTCTGAATTCTTTCTTACATTAGGAATTAATGAGAGAACTGGAGCAAAAGGAAGAAAATATTAAGTCAGTTCAGGAGATAGCAGAGCAGCTACTTTTGGAAAATCACCCAGCCCGATTAACTATTGAGGTAAGTCAGGAGGTGTTATAGTCATGGTTGAATATTGACATTTGATTACTACCCCTCAGATTCTTTTATTGCTGATAAATTGAAAAATGAAAACTGTAAAAGTTTTTTTACATTGTGGCTCAAAAATCACGTTTCTGACAAGTCAGGCTGATTTGCCTTCACTTCTTTTGCTCCAAGTGTGTCACCCACCCATCACTTAAAGTAAAGGTACCTTTGTTAACCCCTGTGGCCCAAGAGACACGTTGCAGTGAATAAGAAGGACCTTGACTTGACAGGCTTTGGTGTTTCATTTCCTCCTGACTGTGTGACATTGCACAAGTGATGTAACTTTGCTAAACCTTGTCCACCTACCTAAGTGGGAAAATTGTTCCTAACCCACTGAGTTGTGGTGAGAGTGAGGGCAATAATGTACTGTTACTACTTTGTGCAGTTCTTGGTATGTAGTATGTTCTTAAAAAGTATTATTTAATTAATAATCATTTAACGATTAATTATTTAAGTACTAAGTATTATCTAATTAGTAGTTATTTAATTAATGGTATTCTGTTTAATTAATAATTTTACTTATGATCTGGTTTTGTGAAGTGTAGTGAAGTAATACCCCGCCAAGGCCTCATGGAACAGCGTGCACACGTCACATCCAGAAGTGGAGAGTTGATGTGGGATTTACCAGGTTGCCCATGTAGTGATGGTGGTGGTGGTGTGACAGTGTTGTGTTTAGTTTTTTTTTGGCCTGATATATATACTTATTAGAGTTAGTAACTTTATAGATGTGAAGGGGGGTAAGTAAGAGGGCAAGGAGCATCAAGCAGGGGTAGTGTGGTGTATTTCCAGAGGAAAAAAATGTACTTAGAATGTGACATGTTTCCAGCTATCTCATTTGAGGAAAGGAATGCCTCTGTTCACTGAAATCATCATGACACAAAAGATTAGTAAAATTCTAGGCCTCATTAGGAGGTGTGGGAAAGTTTCATTTGACCTTCCTTTATGTGAAAATAGGGTTTTGCATCGACATGAAATGCTACCTGGGAATGTTACAGACACAGAAGAGTAGGAGGAACAATGTGGGTAGGAAATTAGAATAATATGTCTGGGTAACTTTTGTACAATGATAAACTAAAAATGGAATAGTCCTGAGAGTAGAGACATTAAAGCTAATAGAGAATATGATTATAGGTTAAGAATTTTGCTGAAAATAGAAAATGTGGATGTGAACCTGATTACTTTCATGTAGAAATTTTAATATAATTAAAAGTTTCTCGAGGGATGAAATTAAGCCTTAGTCATCTTTATGATTCCGTTGGCCTATTCAGTGTCTTGTGTGTACATGGATAATAGTTAATTATCAACAATATTCATATTTTATATGAAAAAGAAACTAATAATCTAACAATGCACGATAATGTCTTTTATAGCCATTTTACTCAAAGTAGCTTAATTTGAGGGAGCAGTTAATGTAATTATGGTACGTTGCCACATTTCCAGTGCTGTTGGAAATGCCTGTCTGGGCACAGCTCAGCAGGAAATGAGGTTTTCCAAGAGGAGCAAGTATGACAGGCCTAGTTACGGTAGCCATTGAAGTATCTGGAGCACCCTCTTCTGGAAGGCAGCGAATTGCACCTTCAGTATAAAAGGGTGTTTCATGTTTCCCCTAAGGAACTAGGTGTCTTCCTCCATATATTTGCCTTCATGAAAGACACGCTTTATCTGAAATAAAAGTTAAAGCAATAAGATATTTTTAATAAAAATTTTCTAGTATTATAATTATTATAAATCCAGAATTATAGTGATATAGGATTGTATACTCTTTTCCACCCTCCCCAAACATTTTCCTGGTGAAAACAAACAAATTAATTAATCCTTGCCTCTGGTCCCAAGGTCTTCTGGCCTGGGTTTAGAAGCAAAACAAAGAGAAATTTATGGAACCTTGTATTTTGTGTCAAAGGTCTGTCTCATGATCCAGTAATGTAAAATGCAGAGAAAAGAAAGAAAAATGAGGGACAGGGTCAATCGAATGCGGATTCCACAGAGTGGAAAAAGGGTGGGTGGCAAAGGGCACAGGGCCCTCTGGCATCCATTTCAAATGTTAAATATTTTTTCATGTATAAATAACCAGAGTTAGCTTTTTTTTCATTAATTTTAAGAAAAAAAAAAGGAAAGTTTTATATTTGAAAGAAATTGACTGGAGTGATTTAAAAATTTGTATTTCAACTTTTAGGACTGGCTTTGGGCAAGTGATAGTTTGAGATTAGAGGGACATTCACTGCCCTGATTTTCCAGTCTTGCTCTGCAAAAACAGAGCCCTGCCGTCTGTAGATAGTGGAGTCTCTTACCCTTAGAAGCACTGCTGTGCACGCCTGCCTTGCCCAGCAGCAGTGACCGTGGCTGTGCTTTGTCCCCAAGGCCTACCGCGCGGCCATGCAGACGCAGTGGAGCTGGATCTTGCAGCTCTGCCAGTGCGTGGAGCAGCACGTCAAGGAAAACACTGCCTACTTCGAGGTATGGGACCGGAGTCACAGCTTCCGTCGATGCCACTGTGATTTCGGCCGACTTACAGAAAACGTTTTCATAATCTGTTGTAAGATACGTGCTTGTAATGTGCCAGGGAAGTAAACCGAATTTTGATTGCTGTTGGATATAAAGCATATATGGTCTGTAGGACACATGGAAGCATTCTGTTAAGGAGGAAATCCTTGAAAACCCTGAAAGTGTCAGAAAAACCTTTATTTTACCAATGCATCTCTTATGAAGGAAGTATTTTCATTACAGATAGTCATTATAGACAGCTCTTCTTTTTTGTTATTCTTCAGAAGCTTTAAATTATTGTTAGAATTTCACCCCTACAATTGTTTCGAATTTAGTAAATCTTGGACATTTAGTATTCAGTCATAATTATCCAAGTACAAGAGTTGTTTCATTAGAGGGATGTGGCTATTAAGTTGTACTAATTTGATTTTATGATGTTCTCATTGATGAGGGCTACACACAGGGCCTTTGTAATTGAACTTGGTAACGTGTGCTTTACTGATATTCAGTATACTTGAACTACCAGTTTTTGTCTTTCCCTAGTTTTTCAATGATGCCAAAGAAGCCAATGATTACTTAAGGAATCTGAAAGAGGCCATTCAGCGGAAGTACAGCTGTGACAGATCGAGCAGCATTCACAAGCTGGAAGACCTTGTGCAGGAGTCAATGGTACTGAGAAAACCTAGGGACTCCATTAGTAATGCCACATGGGGGTTAAGTCGTCTTTACTATATTTTTATAGGTGCAGGACTTCATATTTTATTGGTAGTCTTGATAATTACACCTCATTCAATCAAGCATTTAAACATTGTTTTAGTATCTTTTTGGTGAGAAACATAAAAAAGTATTTTTTATGTGATAGTCTTGTTATTTTAAAATGCTTTAACAGTGCTCTGTGTGTGTGTATGGTCATTCATTCCACAAATACTTGTTAAGTATTTTCTATGTTGCAGTACTGTTTTAGCTCCTATAGGTAGAGTGTGAACAAAAAAACAGACAAGAATCCCTACCCTCGCGGGGCTTGCATGCTAGAGTAGGGAGTAGACAATAAACATGGAAATAAGTAAAATATATGTGCATGCTAAAGAGGAAAAACACAACAAATCAAGGGCAGAGAGATACAAGAGGGGGTGGGGAGGGATTGAAAGTTTAGATCATGGAGTCAGGGCAGGCTTTTCTCATGGTTCCATTTGTGGAAAGCCCTAAAACAGCGCAGAATACAAATCTTCTACCATTTAAAAAGTCCATCTCGTTTATTACTTAGGAAGAGAAAGAAGAACTTCTGCAGTATAAAAGCACAGTGGCAAGCCTGATGGGGAGAGCAAAAACCATAATTCAGCTGAAGCCTAGGAATCCGGACTGTCTGCTCAAAACATCTATTCCAATCAAAGCCATCTGTGACTACAGACAAATTGAGGTACTTACGACTCCTAGAAACAGACCAGTTTCTGGCATTATGCATATATTTAAAAAATGAAGTCATATTGCTCACTAGTAAAGTTTTCCAACTCAAAAAAAAAGTACACACACAAAGGCACACACAAGTAAACCCAAGTTTGGGTATGGAAAAAAGATTAGTCAACAGTGATTTCATTTGGCTATTCTGTTCTTCATTTTAAACCAGATAACTATTTACAAAGACGATGAATGCGTTTTGGCGAACAACTCTCATCGTGCTAAATGGAAGGTCATTAGCCCCACTGGGAATGAGGCGATGGTGCCATCCGTGTGCTTCACAGTTCCTCCCCCAAACAAAGAAGCAGTGGACTTTGCAAACAGGTTCGTATGCAGTAGCTAAAAACAGGCCCCTGGTCTTGGAAGCTCTCTGAACGTTAAAGAAATAAGCAGTGCTTTGCCTAGGCCCACAGGACCAGAAGGATCTAAAACTAGTAAGCATGGGATATTTCACACACATGCACAAGAAAAAAATTGTGTGTTTTCAGAGGGAATGGAAAAGCTTAATCTGTGTTTTCTTTCACATATTTCAGAATTGAGCAACAGTACCAGAATGTCCTAACTCTTTGGCATGAGACTCATATAAACATGAAGAGTGTAGTATCCTGGCATTATCTCTTCAATGAAATTGATAAAATTCGGGCTAGCAATGTGGCTTCCGTAAGTGTAAATCTATACCTCAACCTAATCTGTCCAAAAACGTGGGGCACCTTGTTATGAAGAGTAGAGTTTGTTTTTGCTGTAGAATAGGATAGAGTTCAGCAGAGCCAATATTCATTCACTCAGTGGCTGTTTGTTATATACCCACTATATACAGGGAGCTTTCGAAGAATTGGAGTAATCCAGGTGATCTCACATTTCATTTAGTGCTTAGGACTTTTAGAGATGAGTACAATTTAACTTCATTTGTAGAATTTTATAGTCTTGGTTTTCTTTGTCTTTTAGAACCTGAAGTTGTCAGTGAAGAGGAAAATTAATTTCAAATGATTATTCTATTTATGATGATTCATATAAACTGGCCTATACCATGATACCCTAATTTGAGATCTGTCCCATTGAAATTTGTCTCTGAGGACTGTAGTCACTTAATTGTATGGTCATTGTTCTTCTTTAGATAAAGACGATGCTACCTGGCGAGCATCAGCAAGTTCTGAGTAATCTACAGTCTCGTTTTGAAGATTTTCTAGAAGATAGCCAGGAATCCCAAATATTTTCGGGCTCAGATATAACACAGCTGGAAAAGGAGGTTAATGTGTGTAAGCAGTACTATCAAGAACTTCTTAAATCTGCAGAAAGAGGTAAAGTATGAGAATCCTTGTTTTTTTCTGCCTCCCATGGGTGTTTAGTACAGGCTGTTTTCTGCCCTGAACGGGAATTGGGAATTTCAGTCTTAGGTGTGTTATGCTCCTCAGCCTGTGATGGGCAGACACAGTTGTCGGAATGTTGAAAGCATGTTCAAGGTGAGAATGTGCAAAAAGGGATTAATTTATCCCTAAATGGTGAATTAATTAAAAGATGCCAACCAAATAATATGATAGATGATGAAATCTTAATGCATCTACTTTTCAACATTTTCACTGTTTCCCAATATCATGTTCACAATGATCTTCTCATTTCAGAAAAGATTCAGTTATTTTTCTTTTTTTATTTATTGATTTGAGAGAGTGAAAGAGAGAAACATCGATTTTGTTGTTCCACTGATTTATGCATTCGTTGGTTGATTCTTCCATGTGCCCTGACCAAGGATAGAACCAGCAACCTTGAGGTATCTAGTTGACACCCTCTCCAACTGGGCTACCCTGCCAGGGCTTAATTAGTTTTCTATGTATCAATCTGGGATTTTAAAGAATGACATTCTGCCCTGGCTGGTGTGCCTCAGTGGATTGAGTGCCAGCCTGTGAACCAAAGGGTCACCGGTTCAATTCCCAGTCAGGGCACATGCACAACCCAGGGGTTTGGGCCAGATCCCCAGTAGGGGGCACTCAAAAGGCAACCACACATTGATGCATCTCTCTCTTTCTTTCTCCCTCCCTTCCCCTCTCTCTAAAAATAAATAAATAAAATCTTAAAAAAAACAATGACATTCTTTTTTAGAGCACTTTTAGATTCAAAGCAAAAGTGAGAGGAAGGTGCAGAGATTTTCCATAACCAGACTTTCATTTTATGTAGAGGTTAAAGGAAAAAATTTTGTGTGGTTAACTTTTGATAAATATAAATTTTATCCCATAGTCTTTTGAAGTTACTTAGAGACAAAAGCTGTATTCTGTTTTTAAAAATTTAAAACATTAACGCATTTTTAATCTATCTTTCATTTTTAAGGATTTTTATTTAATTTTTATAATCTGCAACTAATTTGATTGACATTTTTCGTGAACATAACAGAGCAATATATTACTTTCCTTGGATGTGATAAATCAGAAATGGGTACTCCAAACAGCATTAGGGGAATTTTATTAAATCTTTGTAAATTGTAAAGTCACTATCTTGGGTTTATATCCTTAGGTTGGGTTTGTGATGATAGCTGGTAACGTTACTTTGACTCACTGTGTCCCAAGACATAGTAAAACTTCCATATTAAAACATATGCAAGAGCATCCAAAAGACAGAAAACAAGGTACTTTCTGAACATTATATTTGCTTTCACAGAGGAACAAGAGGAATCAGTGTACAATCTCTACATCTCTGAAGTGAGAAACATTAGACTCCGGTTAGAGAACTGTGAAGATCGGTTGATTAGACAGATCCGAACTCCACTGGAAAGAGATGATTTGCATGAAAGTGTGTTCAGAATCACAGAGCAGGAGGTGAGATTGATAAATGTGTTGGGACAAAATTGGACTTAAGATAAATTACTATCTTAATGACTGTCAACTCCTGTGACTTCTTTCTTACGTGCTCAACTTTGCCCAGCAGCCACTCTGTGAGGTCTGATTATGGTTTTATTGAGTATTGTAAACTCAGATTCTGTAATTCACTTCTCCCTCTGACCCACGTAAACAGAGGAATGTGTGCCCTCCTGCCCACTTCGGTGGAGGCAGCAAGGCCTTCCCCCGGGGGAAGTCATTAGACATGTGTTGATCCTCTGCTCTGTGCAGAAGCCTGGGTAGATGCTTGGGCCTGAAAAGGTGGGCAGTAAAGTAATTACTGATAATGAAACTTGAATGCTACGGCTCAGTTTTCTTAGATAAAGAAAGAGTAAAGAATAGGTAGAATGTTAAGGTAATAATCATAATGTAAAATGCGAGTTTTAAAACTGTTTAAAGAACGATGCTCGGTCTCGAGTGAAAACTTAATACCGATGTTTGTTCTTCCTCTTATAGAAACTAAAGAAAGAGCTGGAGCGTCTTAAAGATGATTTGGGAACAATCACAAATAAATGTGAAGAATTTTTCAGTCAAGCAGCAGCCTCTGCATCAGTTCCCACCTTACGGTCTGAGCTCAGTGTGGTCATTCAGAACATGAACCAGGTCTATTCTATGTCTTCCATTTACATAGACAAGTACGTGTCCACTGTCTTAATATAAATGCGCTTCATACAACTGTCCCGTTTTTATGTATAGGCTGTACATTTAAAAATACTCATTTTTATGAATATAAATATCTACTTTTATTTCTTCACGACAGCATATTAATTATTTCTATGGATTTTGGATGCTTCTTCACGTTGAAAGAGCGTGTGCCACAGAGATTAGGGAATAATGTATGATCTTCTCACATTTTGCCTGTAGTTTGGTAGCTCAGCTATTGCAGCCTGTAGGCTTTTCCTCTCAAGCGTGGTCTGAACAGGGCTTGAAGAAAACCATCTTATCTTGGAATCTCTGGCTAAACACTGCTTGTGGGTCAGGGCATGGGTCGGAGCCCATGCTGTCTCTTAAGAGTCAGATGAATATTAGTCTTGTAGTGAATGTGTCAGTGATTCAAGATGAAGAACACACTCTATTATGTATGATAATGGTGCTTCAGGACTGCCTTAAAGAAAAATAAACATTTACCCTTAGAAGACTCTTTAATTCTCCTTGTTAGGTTGAAAACTGTTAATTTGGTATTAAAAAACACGCAAGCTGCAGAAGCCCTTGTAAAACTCTATGAAACTAAACTGTGTGAAGAGGAAGCAGTGATAGCAGACAAGAATAACATCGAGAATCTAATAAGTACTTTAAAGGTATGGCTTGCTTTTGGCTGTTTTATAAGATCTTACTCTAAAATTAATTTCTCTAGCATTTAGATCTTCAAAAATCAACCATTAAATATCTTAGCTTGATTATGTTTATAGGCATTCCAGTGCGTATCTCTATAATACCATAGCTAACTGCAAATAAATATGTTCAGGCATTTTTAATTTGAAGCAAGTTCTCGTTGAAAGTTTGAATCTCCTTGACTATAGCTTTTTATCATCAAGAGGAGTTAAAATTAAAAAGTAAATCATTGGTAATGTATTCTCTTGCCAAAAGAGGCGTTATTGGAAGAGATCAAAGAGGCAAGCAGAGGAATTAACCTAGGGAAGGAGGAAGGCTGGTGGTCGTACTGATCTCTACCTATAGATATGTATAAAGAGCCAAGTAAAACTATTGCAAAAACAATTGTGAAAAGTTATCTCAGTGATTTATTTAATACATCCACTCAGTTTTAAACAATGAGATTAATAGATATTTCAGAAATAATCAATGCAAAAGACATTTATAGAGGTAGCCGACTTGCTTATGGAATATTGATATGTAAATTCCATTAGACTGAATTTTATTACATTGACGGGTTTTTTTTTTAGATCAAAGTACAGTCAAATATTGGCAATTTTGTAAGGTTCAACCTCATACGTTATTTTTGTATATGAAAGGTAATGTTTCCTTTCTCTGACTTTATGTCAGTCGCTTGTAAATAAATTGTACAGTTAGGTAAGTAATGTGTTTACCCAGTGAGTAGTTGCCACATTTTTGTGATTTTCACCAATTAATGCATTTTAGCAATGGAGAGCTGAAGTGGATGAGAAGAGAGAAGTGTTCCATGACTTAGAGGACGAGCTGCAGAAGGCGAAAGCCATCAGTGACGAAATGTTTAAGACATACAAAGAACGGGACCTGGACTTCGACTGGCACAAAGAAAAAGCAGACCAGTTAGCTGAAAGGTGGCAGCATGTTCATGCTCAGATCGACAACAGGTTCGTGGCCTTTCCGTTCTGTTTCGGCCCAGATTTAATATCTATCCTTGGAGTCGAGGTCAAATCTAAAGTTAGGCTGTTTCTTTCTAAACTTTTATATATAGTTAATTTTATATACATAGTTAATTTCCATATACAGTTAATTGTGTCAATTTCAAGATCTCTAGTTATATTTCTTTGTTACATGGTGGACTTAAGTAAGACATTTAACTTCAAAATAAGTATTTTTAACTATGTTATTAAAACTATTGATATACTCTGGCATTTGTATAGTTAATCTACTTGCTTTTTTTTGCTAAAGGGAAAAACAATATAGTTCTCTACTTAGTACCAGCTTATGATATTCAAACACAATATTTACATCATTCAAAATTATCACCAACTTACGAGACTCAGTAGGAGCGTGGACCACACGTTTTGCAGGGCTGCAGCAGCATTCTATACCAGACCTGAGAGATACTAATTTTTTATTAAAGATACAAGAACCTTGAAATCATTCGCCCAGTGACTGAAATTAAAAAGTGAAAGGAAATTTGATGGTTTTAGGGCTCATCTTAAAAGAAATGGAATAGTGTCTTTTCTCATTCATTTCATGTTTCTATTAATGCAGATAAAATCCTTTTATGCATAGTACCATTCTTGAGAAGTAAAATTATATTCAAATATAACATTTCATCTCTAAAATATGTGGTATATAGGTTTAGCGTAGTGATTTTAAGTCATAGAAACTGAAATATTTAATCACAACTCCTGGAAAGTACCTTTTCAGTCCATGTTCAATCATTCAATGAACTATCTTGTCATTATTTCAAAAGTGAACTGCCATTTGATGCAAGCTTTGGGGGAGTTAAGACATGTTGATTGATAGTATTTATGGTTAAGTTTCCGGTTTTCCTGCTTTTTAGCCTTAGTCTCTTGGGCTTGTCCCTAGGATAATCAGGTGCATGACTCCCCAGACAATATAAGTTGTACAACACCAGAAATACAGTATTAACCCAAGCCCTGTGGAGTGCCCCTGGAGATGTTCCTCAGGGTGCTGTAACCCTGAATTCTTCACCCATGCCCCTATTGTGCTTAGCAGCGCATTGGAGAATGGTTATTTTGTCTCTCCCTTCTCTATTCTATACCTTTCACCCTCCTAATGGATACTATTAGAAACTGTATCTACTCTGTTATGATTTTCTTAGGTTACGGGATTTAGAAGGCATTGGCAAATCGCTGAAGTACTACAGAGATACCTATCACTCTTTAGATGACTGGATCCAACAAGTTGAAATTACTCAGAGAAAGATTCAGGAAAATCAGCCTGAAAATAGTAAAACCCTAGCCACCCAGCTAAATCAACAAAAGGTATGTGGACACAATTCCTTTTACTAAGGTGATGTCTGCATTTGCTCATTAATGACCCTTATCATCCTTTCCCTTGTTAAAAGAAATAGCCAGCGGCTATTTGGAAGAAGGTGGGAAATAAATCATAGATATTAAAATCCTGCAATCCAAACTTACATACGAAGGGGTCCCCAAAAAACCCAGAATTATCTTCTGGAGGGAGGGCCTTTTGTAGTGCAGGCTTCCACTGCTAGGTGAGCGTTGTAGGAACCCATCTGTTTCACTGTACCAGCTGGCATTATTGTGAGAGGCTGTGTTCCACCTCTGAATTTTTTTGATGACTCTTTCAACCTGTTCTCCTATTTCATGGTGGGTAATTTACAAGCGCACCTGCCCACACTGCACTGAGTGTCCAGCAGTTTTTGACCAAAAACACCATAACTCCTGTGCCCCGCCCTCCCTATTCACCAGATCTCACCCAAAAGCAACTTTTATTTGTTTCCCTGATGAAAAAAGTCCTCAAAGGGAAACATTTTGCTTGTGTGGAATAGGTGAAACAAAAAATGGCAGAAGCACTAAAAGATCTCAAAATCAATGACTGTTCAAAAACTATTGAGCAGTGGAAAAAACGTATTGGTAGGTGTATTGTATCAAATGGAGAGTACTTTGAAGATGACTGAAGTTTAAACATTAAGAATAAATATACAATCTTTTATAAATAAATTCTGATTTTTTGGATCCCCACCCCTTAATATCACTTACTTTGATTTCTTGGAAATCATATTTGAAAGCATGAGGCATAAGAAAGTAACACATTTGGGCAATTTTCAAATTCCTAATGATCTTTTAATCACAGGTATGAAAATCTCTTTTGACACTCAGCTGGTCACCATAGTTTTGTGGGATACTAAATAAATGAAAATGATTAGTAGTAGAATATTAAACAGCCATATTTGACAAAAAGTTCAATGCTTTGAGATTTTTTTTTCTGTCTTGATGGGCCAGTAATTTCTAGCTCCGTTTTGATCAGGAATAGGTAGGGGCCCAGGGCTTCAAGTCTACTTTTGGATAATGTCTATGAAGTTTTATAATTTCTGCTTCAGAAACTCCATGTGGGTGGGTCACTCATATGGGTTATTCTAGAAGTTTGTGATTTATCCATAAGGCACATTGCATATGTGCTAAAGGCTGAGGAACTCTACTGTCAAATGATGTGGGTATTTCTTAGTTCCTGAGCATTTTAAGTAGTTCAATAGCACAGAAATTCCTTGTCACTTTTCTTTTAAATTGTGTGTACTTATAGATGCTGGTGTCAGAAATAGAAATGAAACAGAGCAAAATGGATGAGTGTCAAAAACATGCAGAACAGTACTCAACTACAGTGAAGGTAAGAGGATTCTGTTACCTGCCTCACATTTAACATTCGGGTTTGCGATTCTGCATTGAACTTTTTAAAGCCTTTGCAAGTCATTTCACTCTGTGTTAAAAAGTGAAAACAGAGAACTCTGGCCGGTTTGCTTAGTTGATTGGAGCGTCGCCCCATACACCAAAAGGTTGCAGGTTCGATCCCTGGTTGGGATGCATACGGGGCGGTGGGGGGGGGGGCAACTGATTGATGTTTCTCTCTCTCTCATTGATGTTTCTCATCCTCTCTCCCTTCCTCTCTCTTTCTAAAACCTAAAACATATCCTCAGTTGGGGATTAAAATGAAAACAGAGAATCTTTTATTTGAAACTTTTTGACACCTATCTAATAATTCTTTGAAATCTGAGTCACACAACAGCCCCTGGTTTGTTCATCTTCTCTGTGTCTCACATCTCATGCACACATACCCCTTCACACACATAAGGAAAACAGAGCTCTGAAATTCATTTTATTTTGCGCCTCCTCCCTCCTTCCTTTGCCTTGGATTGCTCTCTCTTTCTCTCTAACAATGCTGTAGTATTGCATGAAAGAACCTCTAACTTTCCGAGTCCTCATGCTCTTTCAAGTCTTTAACAATAAATCAGCTTTAGCCGTCCGGATGCACAGTGCGCTTGCCTGACTAGAGGAGAGCGAGGCCGAGTGTAACTAGCAGGTTGTACTAAATGTTTCCGCGAGCTTCTCGAGAAACTGAGGAACTTCCCTGACCACCCTAAACATTTCTGATTTGATCGCCACCTTGCGAACGTCTCAGGATTGGATGGGTTTGTGATAGATTCACAAAAACTAAAAACCGTTGTTTTGTAATATTTTCTTTGAAGTTATTCAGTGAAACTAACTTCCAGTTTGGATGCTTTAGCACTTTGCTTCAATTAACTGAATCCCATTGGCTCCTTTATCCAGGACTACGAATTACAAACGATGACCTACCGGGCCATGGTAGACTCACAGCAGAAATCCCCAGTGAAACGCCGAAGAATGCAGAGCTCCGCAGATCTCATTATTCAAGAGGTAATGAAAGTTCCATAGAGGAGGGAGGGAGTGTAGAACAAACAGTACCTTAAAAATTCATGTATTTGCATTGTAAAATATACATAATGGTAAATGGACCATTTTAATCATTTTAAGCTTTATAGTTCAGTGGCATTCAGTTCATTCACAGTGTTGTGCAGCCTTGGCCACTAACCATCTCCAAAAACTGTTCATCATTCCAAAAAGAAATGTTCTATCTAGAAATTACATTTTACTAAGTTTAAAAAAAAAAAAACCCCTTTGAAGGGGAAAGTAATGGGGGGAAATGGGGACAACTGTAATTGAACAGCAACAAAAAACCTTTTGAAAATCTTTAGTCAGGCTTAATTATTAATTGCGGATTATAATAAATATACTTCCCGATTAAATTTGGAATTGCCATTTAGAATGGCTAGCGCAACAGTAATAAGCTCATTCCCGTCACCGTCATTGGGGAGTGTGTACTTTGCTCTCACAGGGCCTAGCTAATAGTATAATCATTACTTACCATTTATTGTACTCACTAGGCACCTGGAGGTTACGTTTGTATTGTTTTTTCCCTACTTGCAGTTCATGGACCTACGGACACGATACACTGCTCTGGTCACCCTCATGACGCAGTACGTCAAATTTGCTGGTGACTCACTGAAGAGGCTAGAAGAGGAAGAGGTAACCATTAACTATGAACGACTAACTGGAAAGGAAGTATGTAGTGTGGTTTGGAAAAACAGAAAAGGTCTTACGTTAAATTTACATGGTTAATAGCTGATATGTAAGTAAGTATTTAGTCATAAAATTAAAATGAAAACAAGTAGAGGCTTAGGGTTTTTTGACTTGTATTAAGGTTTTCTCAAATAGAAAAAAAAGTTCTTATTTTCACTGTAGGACTCTAATATGAACCATTTGATGTCTTAAATGGTTCTACTTAAATTATGAAATGTTGACACTGGCAGAATTTTTCTGTTTTCTCGCAGTTGGGAAGTATACTTCTTAGAAGTATAGTGACTACTGCTATAATGTCTACAGAAATACTGTGTAAACACATCTGTTTTATGTATTATAACTAATTTATACCTTCAAACATAAAACAGACTTAAAACATAAAAGCCATTAATTTAGAAGTATAGGTGTTTGTACCAAATGATAGTACATTTTAAGAATTGTGGAGTTGTTTTTGTTTTTATTTTTACTTTTAACCAAAAAGATATGGTATATAATAAGAAGACTGTTTAACTACCAATCTAATTTTGAGGGATTCTGCATTTTAAAGCAAATAGAGTAAGGAGTTATTTATGAAAATATCTTGTCATAACAGGCTGTCGTATATACTTTTGAAGGGATTATACTCTGCTTTATCATCTTGGTATGCTTTCTATTCCTAACCTCAGAACAGACAAAAATAGTAGACTGAATGCTGAAATTATTAAATTGTCTGGCATTAGTCATTCTAAATTAGACCGTTGTTGAAATTCTGAAGGTGATTACACTTACTACAACTGTGCATATAACCAGCAAACTAAAACAGTAGTAAATGTTAAATAGATGTTACTGTCTTAGTTTCTAAAAATGAGACTGCTTTCATAAACTGTTTTAGTCTGTTCAGTGTTAATAGCTTTCTGCAGCTAACTTGCTAACATAGCTAATCGCAAGTCTTTACAACTAGCTTCCTTTGTGCTTAGAAAGGAGAACCGGAATATTTGTGACCATCCACATAATTGGCATACGCCTCTCATTTATGAAAGAAATCCCTAATTTTTATATTTTGACTTTTTGAGAGCTACAGTTCCATATAAATGGTGTATAGGTCTTTTAAATTGTATTTTTAGCTGTTAAATTTAAAGAAAATAATTTTAGTCCTTTTCCTTTTTTTATAATATGTAACTTTTATTGCACATATACGAGTCACTTTGCTCAAGTTTATCTTATGAGGGAGGATACTAATTATAGAACCGAATCATATTTCCACAAAGCCTGAATATATACAAATTATGCTTGTCATCCTTTGAAGCATAAAGGAATTATAGTGAATTGAAAGTCAAACAATATAGACAATACAAATACTATAATGTAAAATATATTTTTAAAAATTCCTGAATGACGATTCACCAGAGTTATATTAATGGAATGTAAAAGGTGTATTTTATAAAAGATACATAGCTCAGCTTGTAGACTCCAAAGAGTAGTGTTTCTGCCACTGAGTCTGTGAAGACCCACGTGAGAAACCTTGGTCTTCTGAGAGTAGAATTTTCCATAATAAACATGAAATCGAAGAGGGATGCAAGTTAATTTCAGAAGATAATATCAAATTAGAAATGAAAGTAGAGCACCTATAATGAATATTAGACAGGTAAAGAGGTTTTTTTAGTCTGTGTTGAGAGGAAAGTATATTAAATATTAATTGCTGAGATTAAAGGACAGTATATCTCCTTGGAGAAAAGTTAGAGAAAACTTGAGGTATTTATTTTTATATGAATAAACTTGAAATCTATAAGAAAGCAAATCAACAATAGGACTAAGTTATTTCTAGTAACTTTTCTAGTATTTGCCAAAAAGTTCAGAGTATCTAGACAACGTGAGATCATTAACAATCAGTAAAATTACTTTAAAATGCTGAAGGTTCAATAACATTTTTTTTCCTGAGAGAATTTTTAATTTTTTAAATCTTAAAACATAGCTAAGAAAAAATAGGCTCAAAGCTTCTTAGCCATAGCTAACTTTTAAAGGGGGTTTGAGAAAAAATTGAGAAAGACCCTATTAGAAATAAATTGATGAAAAATATTGATATTTTAATATTTAAACCAAAAATGCCTAAATGTCACTAGAAGTTGACCCTGATAACAAAATAGAGCACTAGCACTAAGTATTACAGACGGCAGTGAGATCCATTTAAAATGAACTCTTATTTTAAACCACATTCAGGTTAGCAAAAGAAACAACTGAAATGTTTGTCAGAATTATGGAGGTCCAAGAAATTTGAGGAAGCAAAATAAGATACATGATCTATAATGTAAATTAAATTATTGAAATTTAGCAAAGCTTCTCAATTGAAAAAAATATGTTCTAGAATAATTTCTCATAGTTATGGTTTTGGGCTGATGATATGAAACTAACAACTTTATGGTATTAATAAAGAGAAACTAAATAGTAATTGGAAATGAGCTCTGCCCAGGTAGTTCTGTAGTCAATGCCAAGTGTGCTCCTCCCAGCTGAGATTGATTTTATCATGAACAAGGTAAAAAAAAAATCTTCTTAAATTTTATTTTATCCACTGGTGCTAAATCCCTAAGTAGATTCTAAAAAGCACTTATATTTAACGCATATCTTTGTGTTTATGGAGGATCTAAAGGTACATGTCAAGGTGGATTTGTATGAGGCATGTCATTAACAAGAGCGACAAAATCTGTGAGTATGTGAAGCACATCTTCTCTAAAGCCACCAGGGGCTATAGCTGCCTTTGCATTAGCAGTTCCGCTTATGGTTGTCTTAATATGGCAATATGAATAAGTTATAAATTTGACTTTAGAAATGACAAGGTTTGGTATAATTTTCCTTCTTCCCCATGTTAAGTATTATTTCCTGATTTGACTCTCAGTCCCAAAGTTCTCTCTTTGTTACTTTAATCGTAAAACAGGGGGTTGTGAACATCATTTTAATTTCCGTTGGGCTAGATATGGAGAACTAAATTCTTTAATGTCATTCGGTTCCTATATGTTGTATGTTCTTATCAGCGTGGACTAACTTGTGGGCGAGAGCAGAAAGAGCACTGTTGAGAAAGCTTTCAAAATTGTTTAACCTCCCTGTACCTCAGTTGTCTCATCTAGAAGTGATATGTTTTGGAAGGTCCCTTCTTGCTATAAAATCCTGAGCTAGCTAATGTTTACAACCAAATTATTTCTGAGAGATCAAAAAAAAAAAAGGATACTTTGGTTTAGAAAACCTGTTACGAAGGGTTTTTACTGTCTCCTTTTGCTGACTGTCCGAAGCTTCCTTTCTGAAGAAGGTGTTGGTGGTGGTGGTGGCGATGGTGGTAGTGCTTGTTCTGCATTTCGGTTAACTTCTTTCTGTAAGTACTTTTCTGAGCCTGGCTTCAGATTTTTAAAGACAAATTGGAGCAGAACAGGTTTGACACTTTTAAACATCTCTTGTAGATGAAAAGGTGTAAGGAGACCTCTGACCATGGGGCATATTCAGATCTGCTGCAGCGCCAGAAGGCGACAATGATTGAGAATAGCAAACTTACAGGAAAGATAAGTGAACTGGAGAAAATGGTAGCTGAACTAAAGAAAGAAAAGTCCCAGGTAGAGGAAGAACTTCCGAAGGTCAAGGAGGCTGCAGAAAATGAACTGAGAAGGCAGCAGCGAAATGTGCAGGACATTGCCCTGCAGAAGATCCGGGCGGAGAGTGAAGCGAAGCAGTACCGCCGGGAGCTGGAGAGCATTGTGCGGGAGAAGGAGGCCGCGGAGCGTGAGCTGGAACGCGTGAGGAGGCTCACGGCCGAGGCTGAGACCAGGAGGGTGAACGTGGAGGAAAACCTCCGCAAATTCCGCAGCCAGTTAGAGGAAAACACCTTTACAAGAAGAACCCTGGAAGATCACCTAAAAAGGAAAGATTCGAGTCTCAGTGACTTGGAGCAACAAAAGAATAAGTTAATGGAAGAATTAAGAAGAAAGAGAGACAATGAAGAAGAACTCTTGAAGCGGATAAAGCAGATGGAAAAAGATCTGACGTCTCAAAAACAGATAGCAGAGCAACAGCTGAAAGAAAAGCAGAAAATCGAGTTGGAAGCCAGGAGGAAAATAACTGAGATTCAGTATTCATGCAGGGAGAGTACGCTGCCCACGTGTGCTGTCCCAGAGAGAGAGCAGGACAAACAGAAGGCAGAAGAGCTCAAGCAGCAGGTGCACGAGCTGGTAACTGCCAACCGAAAGGCCGAGAAGGACATGAGGGAACTCAAGTACGAACTCAGTGCCCTCCAGCTTGAAAAGACCTCATCCGAGGAGAAGGCTCGCTTGCTAAAAGAAAAACTAGATGAAACAAATAATACACTGAAGTGCCTTAAGTTAGAGTTGGAAAGGAAGGATCAGGTAGAGGAAGGGTATTCTCAGCAGCTCAGAGACCTGGGGCGGCAGTTGAACCAAACTACAGATAAAGCTGAAGAAGTCATGCAGGAAGCCAGTGATCTGAAGAAAATAAAGCACAGTTATGAGTTAGAGCTAGAATCTCTTCAGCAGGAAAAAGGGAAACTGCAAAAAGAAGTAGACAGGATCACCAGGACGCACGCAATAACTGAGAGGGATATTCTGCACTTAAATTCACAAGTGAATTCTTTTCGGGATGAAAAGGAATCCTCTAATGAAAGGATACAGTTCTGCCAGAGAAAATCAGATCATCTCAAAGAACAATTTGAGAAAAGCCACGCACAGTTGCTTCAGAATATTAAAGCTGAAAAAGAAAATAATGATAGAATCCAAAAGCTTAAGGAAGAATTGGCGAAAAGTAATAAGTGTGCGGAAATGTTAAAACAAAAAGTAGATGAGCTTAGTAGGCAAAATAATGAAACCAAGTTAGTGATGCAGAGGATTCAGACCGAATCAGCCAATGTAGTTTTAGAGAAACAAGCGATCCAGCAAAGGTGTGAGGCACTGAAAATTCAGGCAAGTGGTTTTAAAGAACAGCTACGCAACACAAATGAACACTTGCACAAACAGACAAAAACAGAGCAGGATTTCCATAGAAGAATTAAGTGCCTAGAAGACGACCTGGCCAAAAGTCAAAACTTAGTGAGTGAATTTAAACAAAAGTGTGACCAGCAGAACATCATCATCCGGAATACTGAGAAAGAGGTTAGAAATCTGAGTGCTGAGCTGAATGCCTCCAAAGAGGAAAAGCGACTGGGTGAGCAGAAAGTACAGCTGCAGCAAGCTCAGGTGCAGGAGTTGAACAACAAGTTGAAAAAGGTACAAGATGAGCTGTACTTGAAGACCATAGAGGAACAGATGACCCACAAAAAGATGGTCCTATTTCAGGAAGAATCTGATAAATTCAAACGTTCAGCAGAGGAGTTTCGGAAAAAGATGGAAAAATTAATGGGCTCCAAAGTCATCACTGAAAATGACATTTCATGCATCAAACTTGACTTTGTGTCTCTTCAGAGAGAAAACTGCAGAGCTCAAGAGAATGCTAAGCTCTGTGAAACAACTATTAGAGAACTTGAAAGACAGCTTCAACAATATCGTGAGCAAATCCAACAAGGGCGGAATGTGGAAGCAAATAACTACCAAAAATGTCGGAAACTCGAAGAGGGGCTGGTAGCCCAGAAACGTGAAGTTGAAAACCTGAAGCAAAAAATGGATCAACAGATGAAGGAACACGAACATCAATTAGTTTTGCTACAGTGTGAAATCCAAAAAAAGAGCCCAACCAAAGACTGTACCTTCAAACCAGATTTTGAGGTGTCAGTGAAGGAGTGTCAACACTCTGGGGACCTCTCCTCTAGGAACACAGGACAGTCTCACCCAGTGGCCAGATCTCCTCTGCTGAGATGGACTCAAGAACCACAGCAGTCGGAAGAAAAGTGGCAACATCGGGTTGTGGAACGAAAGGACGTCCAGTGCTGGCCAGCAGGCGCGCCACTGGAGAAAGAGAAAAGCCAGCAGTGTTACTCTGAGTATTTTTCTCAAACAAGCACCGAATTGCAAATAACTTTTGATGAGAAAAACCCTAGTTCAAGACTCTCAGAAATAGAGAAGATAAGAGAGCAGCCTCTGTACAGTTCCAGACAACCTGTTAGATATAAAGATGACAAATGCGAAGTGGACCTGGCGAAGCTTTTGGCACCATTAGAGGTATAATCTGGATTGTAAGACCCTATCAGCTGCCTATGTTAAGTTTCCTCTCGTGTTTCCTTTCTCTGGGGGACCAATTTTTTTAAAAAAATAATGTTAACTGTGATTGGCTATTTGTCATTCTGACAGAAAAATAATGCTGCCATTTTCTAGTGATTTACTTGAATCTTTCGTACAAATGATCAATCTTTAATTTTTAAGTGAGATTAAACACACAGATATAATGGTTATACTGTTATATCTATGGGATTATATTCTGAAAAATATGCCCATTAAAAAACTGGAAAACTAGAAAAAACTAGAAAACCAAGCAGTTAACTTTAATTTCTAACATGTTCTCTGGATAAATTTTGTCTCAGTCTTTTTTAAACTGAGTTTATTGGGTTGACATTGGTTAATAAAATTATAGGTTTCAGGTGTTCAGTTCTGTAACACATCATCTGTATGTCCTATTGTACATTCACCACCCCAAGTCAAGTTCCATCCATCAGCATGTATTCCCCCTTTACCCTCTTCTATGTCCTGTCACTCCCTTTCCCTCTCATAATCACCATACTGTTGTCTGTGAGTTTGTTTTTTCCTACTCCCTTCATCTTCCTACTATTTCAATGCCTTAATTGTCATCTAAAGTAAGCTTCAGACTCTCAAAATATATTGCTTGTTCCTGAACTCTTTGGTTTGAAATTTTTCTTGTCTTTACTTATCTCATCTTTGTTATTCTAGGAATTATATTTGGATTAAGAATGGGTAAAGTGACATAATATTCTTTAGATGACTTTTAACGCCTTATAAATTCCTGTTACAGATAGCTAAGAACAAGCAGTATGATATGCATACAGAAGTCACAACATTAAAACAAGACAAGAACTCATTTTCCAGTGCTGAAGAATGGATGCTTGGACTCAAGAGAGATTTTCTTAAGAAAGGCTTAGAACCGGAGACCTCTCAGAACTTTGATGGCGATCATGCATGCTCGGTTAGGGACGATGAGTTTACATTCCAGGGGCTCCGGCACACTGTGACTGCCAGGCAGTTGGTGGAAGCTAAGCTTCTGGACATGAAAACTATCGAGCAGCTGCGACTTGGCCTTAAGACTGTTGAAGAAGTTCAGAAAACTCTTAGCAAGTTTTTGACAAAAGCCACCTCGATTGCAGGGCTTTATCTAGAATCCACAAAGGAAAAGATTTCATTTGCTTCAGCAGCCAAGAAAATCCTAATAGACAAAATGATGGCTTTAGCATTTTTAGAAGCTCAGGCTGCAACAGGTTTTATGATCGATCCCATTTCAGGTCAGACATATTCTGTCGAAGATGCAATCCTTAAAGGAGTGGTTGACCCCGAGTTCAAAATTAGGCTCCTTGAGGCAGAGAAGGCAGCCTTGGGATATCCATATAATTCTAAGACATTATCAGTGTTTCAAGCCATGGAAAATAGAGTGCTTGACAGACAAAAAGGTAAACATATCTTGGAGGCCCAGATTGCCAGTGGGGGCATCATTGACCCTGTGAGAGGCATTCGCGTTCCTCCAGAAATTGCTCTGCAGCAAGGCTTGTTAAATAATGCCATCCTGCAGTTTTTACACGAGCCATCGAGCAACACGAGAGTTTTCCCCAACCCCAATAACAAGCAAGCTCTGTATTATTCAGAATTGCTGCGAATGTGTGTGTTCGATGTCGATTGCCAGTGCTTTCTGTTTCCTTTCGGGGAGAGGAACATTTCCAATCTCAATGTATCCAAAACTCACAGGATTTCTGTGGTAGATACTAAGACAGGAGCAGAACTGACTGCCTATGAGGCTTTCCAGAGAAACCTCATCGAAAAAAGTACCTACCTTGAGCTGTCAGGGCAGCAATACCAATGGAGGGAAGCCACGTTTTTTGAATCCTATGGGCATCCTTCTCACATGCTGACTGACACTAAGACAGGATTACAGTTCCACATTGATGAGGCCGTGGAGCAGGGAACAGTTGACAAGGCCTTGCTGAAAAAGTATCAGGAAGGCATCATCACACTCACAGAAGTTGCCGATGCTTTGCTGAGCAAGTTAGTTCCCAAGAAGGATTTGCATAGTCCTATTGCGGGGTATTGGCTGACTTCCAGTGGAGAAAGGATCTCTGTCCTAAAGGCCTCCCGTAGAAATTTGATTGATCGGATTACTGCCCTCAGATGCCTTGAAGCCCAAGTCAGCACAGGGGGCATAATTGATCCTATTACTGGCAAGAAGTACCGGGTGGCGGAAGCTTTGCACAGAGGCCTAGTTGATGAAGGGTTTGCCCAGCAGCTGCGACAGTGTGAATTAGTAATGACAGGGATTAACCATCCGGTCAAGAACAAAGCGATGTCAGTGGTGGAAGCTGTGAATGCAAATATCATAAGTAAGGAAATGGGAATCCGATGTTTGGAGTTTCAGTACTTGACCGGGGGGTTGATAGAGCCCCAGGTTCACTCCCGGTTGTCAATAGAAGAGGCTCTCCAGCTCAGTGTTATAGATGTCTTCCTTGCGACTAACCTCAAAGATCAAAAGTCCTATGTCAGAAATATAATATGTCCCCAAACAAAAAGAAAGTTGACCTATAAAGAAGCCCTAGAAAATGCAGATTTTGATTTCCACACGGGGCTTAAACTCTTAGAAGTGTCTGAACCCTTGACGACAGGAATTTCTAGCCTCTATTATTCTTCGTAATAGGACATGTTGAGTAACTTTGCGCAGGAGAGGTGCTGTCCAGTCCATGTGATCTGTCTGGAGCAGGATGATGTCAGCTACATGGACAGTCTAGTAATTGTGTCTAGTAATTGAGTAAATACTCAAAGCAGTATTTACTTCTGGAGGGCTGGAAATAGCTGACTGTTCAGAAGAGAGAATGATTTTTAAATTGAAAAAAAACCCACAAAAGATTGACTGTTCTTAAAAATGGTTTCATGTACCTTTGAAATTAGTTCTTTCAGTCTTGCTCACACCAAAATGAAGGTATTTTACTGAGAATACAGCATAAACTGGATGAACTCCAGTAAGTTCAGAGACAGCGTCCTTTCTTCAGAACTCTCCATCACTGAGTAGATCCTAGAGTTTTCCTCTATTAAATGATCCCTTACACTCACTGAAAGAGCACTTCAAAGAGCGCCATGGAATCAAAGAGAGAGATGTACATTCGTTCCCAGCACTCCTGAGGCTGGTGTTTTGGACTGCCTTAAAAAAAGGAAAAAGGTTTTAGTTTTCTGTATGTAGTCACATCCTTTACATATTAAATGTTTACTACAGTCTTGCATTCCTCATTAGACTTTGTGATGAATGGATTGTGTGTTGGAAGAGGGGGAAAGATTTTTCTTCATGCTATGTGTTTTTCAAAAGTGTGCACGCATTCTCCATTCTTTCCGATTTCTGCCGTCTTAAACGGTGCTTTTCTGTCGAGACCATTGTGTTTGTGATGCTAATGCAAAGGCAGCGATACAGATATTTTCTAGTGCTTCATTAATAAAATCAAGGTTCTTTGTGTGTGTTTTTTAAATTTGTCATGCTGATAGACCAGCTGGGAGGTTAAAAAATGTTTGTCACAGCTTCCTTTGTTACCATAAACATTTTGGAAGTACATCCATGAAGGGACATGGTGAACATGGTTAAGTGAATGAATAAAATATCTCAGTAACCTGTGTGTGATAAAAACCTTTTTCCACTCTTGTTTTCTGTGGAGATGTCAGGCTCAGTCATTTACTGGAATGTATCTTTTTTTACTACTCATATCTGTCAGAAGTCAGTGGAAGAAGAAAAGAAAGAGCATGTTGAAAAAGCCAAAGAATTACAGAAATGGGTATCAAATATCAGCAAGACATTGAGAGATGGAGAGAAGTCTGGAAAATCTCCCTTCTCTAAGCAAAAGGTATTCACCGAGGGCCTGGTTAATAATAATAATAGTGGGTAGAATTTATAAGATGATACGGTCCATCTAAAAAATGTTTCATTCTTTACCTTAATCCCCACTCCGTTTTTATAGGCAGTTATAATGAGGATCAGAGAGGTTGAGTCACTTGCCCAATGAATCACAGTACTTGGCAGGCAGAAGGAGGTGTTTTCTGATTTCAAAGCCCAAAGTGTGTATTAGTTGTATTATTTGTGAACTAATATGTCGTGCTGCTTTTCCAGCACAGCAATAGTTAGCTCCGCTTCTCAATGACTGTGATGAGCATTGTGAAGAGCAGAGGCATCCTCTTTTGTGCCCAGAAGAAACCCATGCACTCCGCATCACACATATATGCAGTCTCTTTCCTAACAAATGTAAACCAAGTTTACAACAATTACAAAAATACAGACTAGGATAAAGATTTTTGAAGATTGAATTTAGTTGTGCTTTTTTGGACCTTTTCTGTTTCATGAAGAGGTGTTCTCCAGTCAATGACTGGAAATTCTAGATTCTTTCCCTTACTGAGGTGGGTTCTTTAGTTCTGAGGGCTATCTCCTATACCCCAACTGCCTGGCATTAGCTGGATGGCTCCATCTCCTGAGATGTTAGTGTTCCACGCTGTCTGTTGGACTGCTTCCACTTGAAGCTCCAAGGCCATTGGTCTAAATTCCAGTATTGCTGCGGCTGCTGGTGATAGCACTGGGATTGCAGCTGTGTTCTTAAAATTTTTCACTAAGTTAAGCAATATTTTTCTTGAAAACTTTTCCTACACTGTCCCTCTGCCCCTGCCTGACCTTTGGAAATTTTAGGGGCTATTGTTAGCTATCATTAGCTTCCCTTTCTAGCTCTGCATCAATACTTGTCATCAATTAACATTGCTGAGATCATTATATAGGGGGAAACTTCAGTGCCTTGTCTAATTTTCCCTGTGATATGAGGCAGATGTAATTCTTTATCAGCTCCCTGCCCCAGAGTTTATAGACCTGGGCATATACTTACTTGAATTATTCAATTGAAATAAAGCTATATTAGCTCACAGTGTTGCATACTGTATTTCATAAAGTGAAGAAGAAGTAAGAAGCTTGAAAGCAATTGCATTTGGTGTAAAACCGTCAAAGTAATGTTATGCATATATTTAGTTTCATATATCTTCTTTCCTCCCCACCCCCCGCTCTGTCAAATAGGAAAGGAACTAAAATAGGGACAACAACTTAGCAAGGATATCTTGGGAGAACAAGTTGCATATGAGATATGTGGATTATAAACCATTGGTATTTTCTCATTCTATAGTTTTAAATTCTTCAAAATTTTACCACATCTGTTTTAGACCTACTGGACATAAAGTAGATACTTTTTTAGTGAAGATCATGGCCTAAATTATAAATCTTTAATAACATAAAGGAATTTAAGGCACTTTGATGTGAATAATAAATGTCTTTCAAAATATCATTATGGCCTCATTATTACCTGTAACCATTAAAAATAGACCTTAGTTGACTCTTAATAGAATACATCAGGGGAAAAGATACATTTTCATTGGCCCATCATTAACTCTCATTTCTGGTCATTAAAAAAAAATGGCAGTTTCTGATATTAGGCATTCAGAAATTATATACTGAGGAATTACGAGAAAGTGTTAGTTACTATCCTCAAACATATGAATTTTGTTCTTCTGACCATCATGAGCAAATTTTGCAATTGAGTCTTAGCAATAAAAATGATTTAATCTTGATCTGCAGACATATAGATTAAACTGTCACCATAAAATTTTTTCAAAAGTAGCATTGTCTTCAGGAACTTGGGCGAAGTAAGATACTCATTGGGAGTAGTGTTCTTCAATCGTGTAATTTGGGGGCACAGGGATGACATTGGGCCAGTGCTGGATCTGTGGCCCGCAGGGCTGTTAAGGCAACCTTGATTCGTGGTTGAGCTGGGACAAAAGCAAGAACCATATAATGCTGTATTACTGTTTCCTCATGAAATAGTAAGGCTTTCCTTAATTATTCATTCTAAACATAAAGTACTCCTTTTATCCAGGCCCCTAGACTGATGATAAGTGATGGGTTATTATTGACTTGGGTCACCCAGAAAATAGACATCATTTGGGTCTTGAAAACTTGATTTGTTTTTAAAAATTACTGTTGGTTAGTTTCTATGAGGGCAGAATTTGAGTGTGTTTTTCATACTTTGCAGATTTCCAGTGAAGAAATATTAACCAAGAAGGAACAGTTATCTGAGGCCCTTCAGACTTTGCAGCTATTTTTGGCTAAACATGGAGACAAGTATGTTGGTTTTCATTAACCTTTTATTCAGTGTAGGAAAGTGGTCCAAAAAATGCTCAGGAAAATAGAAGATGGTAAATTTTATTTGATATTTTTTTAATGAAACTCAATCACAAATTTACTTAGTAATGTAATAACATAAGATTATAAATTGAGCAATTTGAGTAAATGTCACTTTTTGTTACTTTAGTCTGTGTTTACCAAAAGCCTGAGAAGTACTTATTATCCCCATATATTACTAATAAGAAAACAGGCTCGAGAGATTAAGGATTAATAGCTAGTGAGGTGTGAAGATTCCAAGCCAAGTCTTAATATAAGTAGCACTGTCTGAGATTTGTTTTTTGGAAAATATCATCTTCATTTTATTAAATATGTGTAAATATTTCCTGAGACCTGAAATGATTCTTGTAAAGTCAAGTCATTCAGGTCCTGTGGCTTATACTCCACTACTCTTTCATTTCATCCCGTGGATGTTTGGATTGAGGCAGAAGAAAAGGAGATGAGAGAGGAAAAGGGAAAAAGATAAGGAGCCAGTTGAAGAAAATAGGGTGGAGAGAAGAAGGCACAATGGTGGGCTGTCCCATGAGGAAGCAGTGAGACTGGGCACAGACAGGCCTCCACATAGGCCAGGGCGTTTCCGTACGGCCCTATCTCTCACTCCGGGAGAGAAGGTTAGAATGAGGGGCGCAGAAAGAAAGTCTGAGTATGTTCTTGGAGTTCTCGATGGGAAACCTGGTTTCTCATACGTTGGTCCTATTTTTTGCAACAAGGCACTTCATATATTTCAGCTAATACCTCAGGCGGGGAAGGCATCTACCCTTTTCTTAAACCCATTTTGACTGTCCACTTTAGGATTATTCCAGAATGATTTTTTATTGTACCTTAGAGAATCAGGTTAATTTCCTCTGTATCCTTCATCTTAAACAAGTTTCACCTTGAGTAACAATGGTGCCTTAGTCGTCCCTTTTCCATGTTGGGACTAACGATGACAACTTCTCTCTATCAGACAGCAGCTATTGGTATTTCAGGATCTTGTATATGATAGAGAGATGCCGACGTAGTAGTTCACACCCTTTCCTCCCCATTTTTTAGGCAAGAGAAGGATTCCTAGATGTGTTTAGGGCCATCCTTAATTTTCATATACAGCCATTTGAAGACCTGAGTTATCTGAGGTTACATTAAAAGGTTATATTTTATTTTATGATTGTGTACCTGTTTAGAAAAGTATTTTGTAAAATCCTTGAGCCTAATACATCATCTTTATCACCTGAAGACTTGTGCTCCTCATTTCATACTTTCTGGTTATTTTAGAATGACAGATGAAGAAAGAAATGAATTGGAAAAACAAGTAAAAACTCTTCAAGAAAGTTATAATTTATTTAGTGAATCTCTGAAACAACTTCAAGAATCAGAAACTGTGGGAGATGTAGAGGTAGAGGAGAAGGTAATACTAAAACGTGAAGCTATTTCAAGATTGTTAGTTTTATTGCATGATTGTAGAAGTGTATGTCAGTGGTAAAGAAATGACCTTGAATTGTGTACATGGAAGAAACATGGAGTTTACTTAAGGATTTGGAGATTTCAGTGTTGTTTATTAAACGCAATATTACACTTGCTGTCATCAGTTTCCGTGACATCTTAATCTCTGCCTTGCATGATAAAAGAAAGGAATCATTCATTTTTCTAACTCTTCTCTTTAAAAGCCATTCTCCTACTGCTAATTAGGCATTTTACTATATAAATGTGATGCTAGACTTGTAAATAGCCTGGGAGTCACCTCTACCAGTGACGATGGAGTGTTATGGGTTTTTTTTTTTTTTCCAGAAATATTGTGGGATTTATTTGAGTAACATTGGGCCATATGTTATAATAAGGATACTCTAGCATCTTCTTAAAATATAACAGGAATCACTTAAAATTTGGCTTCTCCTTAAGTTTTTAAAAGTTGCTAATACATATTTACAATATTCAATATTCAAAAACTCATCTCTGTATTCGATTCCCTTACTCCCTGGAGTACTTCACACACTATTTGTCTCATTTTGGGTTTTGTGACAAATTTTCCAGTTCATTATGTTTCCACTGGGAAGAAGTCTGTATGCTGTAAACATCAGTAGCATGGGGTTTGACACACTCTCTTTCGTGTTAGTAGACTAATCTCACCCAATTGCAGAAAGCATGGTTTGCCTTCTGGGTATGTGTTTTGTTTTCTCACTGTCATCATTTACTCTGTGTCTTCACTAACCTTGTTAATGTACACAATATTAAGTTTTCAATTCACAGATGCATGTTGTTTTCAAAGCTTTTATCATATCCTGTGCTGTTGAATAGATCACTGACATAGATCACTTGTGCATTTGAGCTGCCTAACATTCACAGCATTGCCACGCCTTGGTAAGTAGAGGATTTTTACGTTGAACTGCGTTCCTTATATTTTTAAAAAATGCACACTGAGTTTCATGAAACTCTGCCCACCCTTGAATCCCAAACTGACCTGAGAATTTTGTATTTTCCTTTCAGCTGGATAAAGTGATTGCAGGCACCATTGATCAGACAACTGGAGAAGTCCTTTCAGTCTTTCAGGCAGTTTTAAGAGGCCTTATCGACTATGACACAGGAATAAGGTTGCTTGAGACACAGCTAATGATTTCTGGTTTGATTTCACCAGAATTAAGAAAATGCTTTGACCTCAAAGGTGCTGAAAGTCATGGCCTCATTGATGCACAAGTTGGATGCCAACTCCAAGAACTCAGTCAAGCCAAGGAGATTATTTCTGCTGTGTCTTCCACCACAGTTCCAGCACTAGATGCTCTGGCTCAAGGCGTGATATCAGAGTCCATGGCCGTGAGAGTCCTGGAGATACTGCTTTCCACAGGTTTGCTAGTCATTCCAGCCACGGGAGAACAGTTGACGTTGCAGAAGGCTTTCCAACAGAACTTGGTTTCCTCAGCATTATTTTCTAAAGTCTTGGAAAGGCAAAATACATGCAAAGATCTTATTGATCCATGTACCTCTGAGAGGGTATCTTTAACAGATATTATGGAAAGAAGTATTTTACAGGAAAGCACTGGGATGCGGCTTCTACCTGTAAGACCACAAGAAGGAGGCAGAATAACATTAAAATGTGGGAGAAACATTAGCATTTTAAGAGCAGCTCATGAAGGTCTCATAGACCGTGAAACCATGTTTAGGTTATTAGGCGCACAGCTTCTTTCTGGAGGTCTGGTCAACTGCAACTCTGGTCAAAGAATGACTATTGAAGAAGCTGTGGTAGAAGGGGTGATCGACAGAGATACTGCCAACAGTATTCTAACTTATCAGGTTCAGACAGGTGGAATCATCCACTCTAACCCTGCTAAACGTTTAACTGTCGATGAAGCAGTCCAGTGTGATTTAATAACCTCGAGCAGTGCTCTGCTGGTACTGGAGGCTCAACGAGGCTACGTTGGACTCATTTGGCCTCACTCTGGTGAAATATTCCCCACTTCTTCTTCCCTGCAGCAGAAGTTGATTACAAATGAACTGGCATACAAAATCCTGAATGGTAGGCAGAAAATAGCTGCTCTGTATATTCCAGAAACTTCTCAAGTCATTGATTTAGATGTTGCTCAGCAGCTAGGAATTATAGATAATAACACAACATCGATTTTAAAAAGTATAATACTGCCTGATAAAATGCCAGATTTGGGAGATGTAGAAGCTTGTAAGAATGCCAAGAGATGGCTCTCTTTTTGTAAATTCCAGCCAGCTACAGCTCACGATTACAGACAAGAAGAGGAGACTTTTGATGGAGAAGAGCCAGTGGCAGCGCAGAGCTCAGAACAGACTAAAAAATTATTCCTGTCTTATTTGATGATAAATAGCTATATGGATGTGAACACAGGGCAGAGGCTTTTGCTGTATGATGGGGACTTGAATGAGGCTGTTGCTATGCTCCTGGAAGGCTGCAGTGCAGAATTTGATGAAGACATGTCCATGAAAGAATGCTCTGATGTCCTAAGTCTCCCTGGTGTATTTCTGAATAATGCCCCAGGTAAAGAGAAGGATAAGAGTATAACTTCACTCTTCACCAATTTATCAAGTGGTTTTGATAAATGTTATTGCAAAGAACCTAAACATAAAGAAATGCCTGAAAATAGACAGCATGCCTTAGATGAAGGGTTTAATGAAAAGGGAAATAATGTCCCCACTGAATTTTTTCGGTCAGAAAACCTGGCAAAAGTAATAGTAAGAGGTCTTACAGTTGAGAATCCATCCCGTGTGAAACTTCCCAATTCTGGATCATATTTTACACAGTCTGAACTTGCCAAAGTTAGCAGACTTAGACAAGGCTCTGGAAACATACCTAAAAACTGTGAAAATCAAAGTCAAGTTGAAACAAATGAACATGTAGATGAGTGTAGTCATCCTAAAAACACTGAAAACCTTGCAAGTGATTTGATAACAGCTTCTGTTGTAAGGTCCAAAACTAGTAGAATGTGTGACTTGAAAGAAACAGAGATTGAAGATAATATAAACAAGGACTCAGCTGTCTTTGACTATTCCCCCAGGCTGAGTGCCTTGTTAAGTCATGATAAACTGAGGAATGATCAGGGGAGTTTTAATAATTTACATACCACAGAGAGTGATGGAAATAAATGTGCAGACTCCACATTGCCATCCACTGAGCAAACCATGTTATCGGGACCAAGAGTGGGAGAAGATCTTCAAGGCCAGTTTCTAGGAATTGCAGCTATTAACATCAGTTTGAAGGGAGAGCACTGTGGACAGAAACCTTTAAATATTGGTTGTAGTGATCCTCAGGTACAATATCACAATGGTAAATATATTTCAGATACTTGTGGGGAAGGTGAAAAAATGCATGCTGCTCCTCAACAGAAACCTAAAGACACGCAAAATGAGGCCAAAACGGAAGAGCACTCCTGGGCCACAGCACCGAGGGGTGATACAGAGAGTACATCTTATGTTTGTGGCGCACCACTGCATGAAGAGGCTGTCAGTGCTGGTGACTACGAAACGTCACTCTGGGATGCTCAGCAGAGGGACACGGAAACAGACAGTGATAGCGATGATGATTTTTATGATACTCCCTTGTTTGAAGATGATGACCATGATTCTTTGCTCCTTGAAAGTGGTGATTGTGATGGTCTGCAACCTGAGGAATGTGACACGCTGCAAGAGGAAAACGATGGGGCTGCTTCTCCTGGCAGTATTTTCTATGATGTTCTAAAAGAGAATGAAGATTCCATGGTGACTCAGGCGGGGCTAGTGGAGAGCTTAAGAGTGAGGAGGAAAGCACAGTCTTTTCAGAATTGTCTCATAGGTAGTGAGAAAGCTGAACTAGATGCTGATGAAAGAATACATTTAAATGCACTTGACTCATACAAGGTCAATGAACAGTTGCTGGAAACCGTATCAGACAGGGAAAGTGCAGATGACCTAGAAAGTGATGAGTCTGACTTATTGACTGATTCTGAAACTGTAGGAGGGAAAGAGAGCTTCAGTGCTTCTTTAACATTTGATGACACTGGCTGTTGGAGAGGGGGGGGAGAAGAATATGTAACTGGAGAAGAATTTAATTCTGATACTGATCATTTAGATTCTATGCAAAATGAAGACAGTTACAGGGATTACATATGTGACAGTAATGATCAGGATGATGATGATGAAGAGGAGGAAGAGGAAGAGGAAGAAGGAGGAGAAGGGGGGGATGAGGAGGAAAAGCCCGTGTGCCAAGATGAGACTGAAGATACAGATACGCAGTTGTGTGCTACCACCACGAATGAAAAGGAAAATAGCCTTGAAAACCAAAGTAATAATAAAATGATGCCTCTGAGCCAAAAGCACAATTATAATTCTTTAGAAAAACAGCAAACTGTAAATATTTTACAGTTAGGATCAAGTACTAAAAGTAGCTTAGTCACTGAAAGAGACAGTCTTCCAGAATACACAACTGAGGCCGTTGGAAAAAGCAGAGAAAATCTGTTGAATCCTGAGATGGCCCTTAAGGATATATTGCTGCCTATCACTAAAGACACTGAATCAGAAGACGCCTTTGGCCCTGTGGATGTTTTACGTAATACTCGTATCAGTTCAACTTCTGGTGAAACCATTTGTTCTGAGCCTGATTTAACAGGAAAACCTGCTGAGGGAGGCCATTTGTCACCTGTGGACTCTGTAACGGATGAAGATCAGCAAGGAAGTGGAAGAGATGTAATTAAAAAGAGAGATGACCAAAACAATATCCTAACAGAAGATAAAACATCAGTTCATAAAATGTGCTCAGGAGAAGATCCTATAGAAGGTCCAGTAGAAGATAATGAACATCTCAAACGTTTGCCTAGTAAAAGGATGAGGGAGAATCTGGATTTAGTTAGTAGTCAGTTTCCATTTCCACAAATCACAAACAGTGAAGATCATAGGCATAAAGGAAGCCTTAGAAAAACAACTGTAGCTGTTAAAGATGAAGCGAAGAATCTAAAAACAAGTGGTAGTCAAAGTCCTGTTCAGTTTGAGAATCTTGAAGAAATATTTGACTCATCGGTCTCCAAAGTGATCAGTGATATTACTTCAGACATATTGTCTGAAGGGAATACAAGTACTGAGACAGATTCACTCACTGACAGACCTGAGAAAGAGCTTGATCTGTTTACTTATTTAAAACATTGTGCAGACAATGTAAAGGCAAAAGATGGACTGAAGCCAAATGCAGAAATCCCAGGCTGTACTCTAATAGCTTCCCCTCCCACGAAAGAACACTTAGAATTAGGAATTGATAATGCAAAAGAGGAGGCAGCCCTCACTCAAGAAGACTCCCCTGTAAATGAGATGGTTCAACAGAATGACCTTTGTACTAAAGAAGATGTCTCAGAAGGAGGAACAGAAATTCCTCAGTTCACATCAGTGAGAACTGAAAGCACACTTTCAGTCTCACCTCTGAGAAATGTGGAAGGCCTTGGGGAGAATGCTGACTCTGTGCCATCAGGCCTCAGCACAAAAGGAATACGAAGTGATAACTCCAGTAACACTTTAAGCACTAACTATTCATTCTTAGAAATGAACAGTGAGAAAAAAAGAATTGGGCAGCAGGCACAAAAAGAACAAGCCTTGTCTCCAGGATTCCAGGAAAAGGAGGTTCAGATTCCTGAGTTATCTCAGGTATTTGTTGAGGATGTAAAGCACATCTTAGAGAGTAGAGTGAAAGAAGGTCATATGAATTCTCAAGAGGTCGGAGAATCTGCCACCTGTGCAGACACCAAAATTTTAGTTCAAAGCCTAACTAAAAGGATGAGCACATCACAAGCGGTAAAGGAAGCATCTTGTGTGCCCAGAGATGACTCGAAGGTCAGGGACCCTCCTGGAATTTCCCCCCTGAACAACTCACCAGAACTAAGAGCAGAGAGTAGAGATGATCCACTCTGTATTGCAAATGGTAAGTCTGAGCTTCTCCTTGACATACTTAAGCAAAATCAGTATACCCAAAATATTACAGGAACATTTGAATTGACAAAAGAATTAACTCAGATGGGGTATGATCTAGAGAAAATAGGTATTACATCTAAAGTAGTTCCACTGCAACTTGAAGAGATTTTCTGTAAGCTGCTTGCTGATGGCTGTTCAAACGAAGCAGAAAAGTTTGGAAACTTGAATCAAAAATCATCTCCTACTTCTGAGATGGTGGCTGGAAAGCCACATCTTCTTGATGATCTTAAAAGCCAAGAAGGACACCGTGGTTCTCTCAATTCACAAAATATAGAAGAAAGTGGACCAGAAAACTCAACTGTACGAGCATCAGCCTTACCAAGAGACGAGAAGCTGGAAGAGAAATGCAGTGATTTCCTGGACCATTTGGAATGTATTTCAGGGTCAGAAGAAATGACTTCTGGGCATAGCTCAATGGAACAAGTAAGTTGACTTTATATTTCATGTGGAAGTAACTGCACGAAACATTTGGGAATCATCCCATATATTTTATTTGCTCTAAAAACCTGCATAGAGGCTATTGAATTAAAATGTCCACATTTGTGTTTAGATTTCCAAGGAGTTACAGCAGTGTTTACAGCACACATCAAAAATGCACGAGTATTTGGCTTTGCTTCAAGACATGAAGTCTCCCTTAAATACCCCAGAGTCTCTGGATAACAGTCTAGAAGCTTTGAAGAACCAACTTAAACAGTTAGAGGTAAGAATTGATAAGAGTATTTGCCTGTTATGGATGGTAGTCCACTAAGTTAAGGTGGAAAAATAAGCAAAGCTCTTTACATTTGTGTTTGGAATATTAGTTACATTTGTGTTTGTCACTAAATGGTTCTGTCTGGGATATGGATATATGTAACTATTATTAAAGTCTAAACGAAATTTTGGTTTCTTAAGTGACAAATCTTTGGTTCACAGATTAATGGAGATTACCCTGAAATGCTAGAAGGTGCCTGGGTCCGGTGTGTCAGGTTTATTCCAGATGGGATGTGCCAGTGACCGAGTTTATTCAGTAAACACTTGAATCTTGTACTTGTTTCTTCTGATATTACTACTCTTAACCCACAAACAGTGGTGGTTCCCTGATCCTGTGGAACTATTTAATGCTTACAGTCCTGCTTTGTGTATCTAATTTAATTCATTATAAGGTAGCACTAATTTTAACATGTTAATGTGATTTCTTCCTTGTTGTCCACTGTGGTCTGTGTTCAATCTGGAAAGCTTCCCAAAGATCCCTGTCAAGTCCTAAATATGTAAATTGTGATTATTTTGGCAAGAAAATGTATACTTCATTAGCTTACAATATTACAAAATTTCACTCTTGAAAACCTGTTGAGTTCCTATTGCTTTTTTTTTCTTTTATATATTTTCAATTGATTTATCTTCTTTTACATGAAAAACCATTTTATTTCTAAATGTGGTCCGTATTTACAACCTAGTTCATAGCCACGCCTTAAACTGTATAGAATTTCCACTGTAATTAAACTATTTAGTGTTTAGTTATAAATAGCTTCAAAAAGCTATATTTTCCATTACACTGCCTACTGCCTTACACAGCCCATGGTGAATGTATGTTTCTGCAGAGCGAAATAAAAATGGTAAATGTGAATATACATATATTTTGCAGACATTTGAATTGGGATTGGCTCCAATTGCTGTCATCTTAAGAAAAGACATGAAGTTGGCGGAAGAGTTTTTAAAGTCTCTTCCCAGTAACTTCCCCAGAGCCCATCTCGAGGAACTGGGTAGAAGCCACCACAGTTTGCAGAATGCCTTCTCTGCCCTCAGCGATGCATCTTCAGAAAGAATGGAGCACATCGTGCGCGCAATCGACTGCGAAATGGTAGGTGCTGGCACGTTTCACACAGAGTCAGATTTGAGTGTTGAAGAAAATTTGATTGTTTAAAAATTCAATCATGAACTGAAGTATTTCGTTTTCAGCATGTTAAGCCTTTGAGGCAGAACTGTCATTTCCAGGCATTTGAATTTTAAGGGCAGAGAGAAATTAACACAATTTTGTTTTCTAGTCAAAACTGGCCATTTCCCATGAAGAATTTCTGCACAAACTGAAGTCGTTCTCACATTGGATAGCAGAGAAGAGCAGGTCTGTGAAGGATGTGGAGGCTGGGAATGTTCAAGGCACCCAACGTGTAAGGCAGAGTTTGGAGTTTCTTAAGGCAAGTACTCAAAATAGTGAGACAGAAAGCACATTTAAAAACCTGTGGATTTAATATAACGAATGTTTACAAAAATACATGACTTTGCTAAAGCTATACAGGACTGTTTCCTCTCTTTGTCTCTCCAAAGTATTCGTTTACAGTTGACACAACTATAAAACAGTCTCAACTCAGTGATCATTCTGCTGCCGTCCCAGCAGCCTCCTGCAACTCTTACGGCCACTGATATGCTGAGATTTGTATTCATGTGTTTATTTATATGTTAATCAAATCTATAACAGTATATGTTAATCATATAAATACATCACAGTGTAAGAAGTATTTTTGTATTGGTATTAGTCTTATTTGTCATGCCTCCCCCTCTCCCACAAGTCCTTAATCTGAACAGCATGCCCCATGAATGATGGTTAGGCTCCTGACTTGGGAGCCAGAAAACTGAAATTCTGACCCACTTAATTTATGTTTCAAATTCCCCATAGTCCCATTTATGTGCTACCACAATAGTATGGGTGCTATAAATATGGGCAAGCAATATTTTAATGTTGTTACCCTTCAGTGTGCTAAATTTACATGAGTTGAATCCTTTTGTGGGAGTTTCATTTGAAGTGTGATGTGTTAGGCAAGGTTAAAATATTCTCCGAGGGTTTATCTTTTTATATATAGTATTAATTACCATAGTATTTAAGGGATGTCATCATTACCATTTTTACTAGGTGAATAGATTTTTGACTAAATAAACATATCAATAAAACCTTGAGTTTGATCCAAGAAGCATATTTTTGAAATAAATGTTATTGTTGATATAAACTGTCTGTTACGGCTTCACTCCCTGTTGGTAACTTGTACTGCTTTGTTCGCAGAGCGTGTTGAAAGACCTTGGCCATACCAAAGCGCAGCTGGAGACGACTGCCTTTGATGTGCAGTTCTTCATTTCTGAGCACGCGCAAGATCTGTCGCCCAGCCAGAGCAGACAACTGCTGCGGCTCTTAAATAAAACCCAGAAGTGTTTTCTTGAGGTGCAGGAATCAGTAACTGCCCAGGTGGACCATTTAGAAACTCAGTTACAGCTAGAACAAGACCTGGACGATCAGAAGGTTTGCCCTTCTTTGTGGATTCTTTGTTCTTAGTTCTTCAGTGTGAAATCTATAATACAGATCCCCAAGGATTATGCCGTGATGGGAGAGATTTTTCTGGATAGGCAGTTAATGGACAGGGTATATATAATGCATGGATTCTACAATATATAACACTATAACTTTCTGTGATAATGCTATAATTCATTGATTTTCATTTTCATGACTCCCTGAAACTACTGTTTTCAGGTGATAGTCTTCCCTTTTTTTCTAGGAGTAGGATACCTAGATGCACTCAGAAATTTCAGGGGGCAGATCGATGAGCGTACGCGTAAAGAAGGTGAAGGGCGTCCCCCTCTGGAGGACGGCACGGCACAGCAGGGCTCTGGGGCCAGACCGCCTCCTTCCACACCACACACTCACTTTGGGACCCGGGGCAAGTCACGTGACCACGGTTTTCTCACTGGCCAATTGGAAATAGTAACAGTGCTTACCTGGTAGTGTTGTGAGCACTGATAAAATAATGAATGCAAAACACTCCGCGCCTTGCCCAGCATATGTTAGGCTCCTGGTAAACACAGTCTGTGGCTGTAAGATGAATAACTAGTGTGTGTAATAGCAAAATGCAAGATGCAAACAATTGACTTAGGAAACAAATCTCTTACAAAGATTTAATGAATTATATTAGAGTGCCGCATCCTATAGCAACGAGTAATGAAAAGGTGGGAATGGAATTAGACGTAGTGATTAAGTAAAAATAGTGCATGCAATGGTCTTTTTATTATTTCTTGAAGCATCCAGGCATTGTCTCTAGCATGTTAACCTATATGCACATATCAAATATATTAACAGGCAAACCATGACTAACTTCTGTTTTGATATCCTTTTACAGAATTAATTGTGTGTGTCGCAGGTCTCAAGAGCTTAAGAAAATGGAATGTTTCTTCCTGTCGGTCAGAAGTTCCATCTCTTACATATGTGCATGGCCAGTATTCTGTTGAGCAGTTTCACCCAAACACGATCACTTTCCTTGTCTGTGGGACAGCCTCTTTCTGTGTCCCCTTGCTCAGTTTGTACCCCACTGCTATCATGTTTACAGCATACTCAGAAAGCTTGTTTAGAGGAAACTTGCAAAATGTATTCTAATAAGGAGCTGTCAGGGTTGTGGGTGTATGGCCACCGTTACAGATGCTTTGGTCGTGTTCCCCTCTAGAACGTGGCAGAGCGTCAGCAGGAGTACGAAGAGAAACTCCAGGGGATCTGCGATCTCTTGACCCAGACTGAAAACCGCCTGATTGGGCACCAGGAAGCCTTCGTGATTGGAGACGGCACCGTTGAGCTAAAGAAGTACCAGTCCAAGCAAGAGGTAGAATTTGGCTTTGCATGATTAGTCCTGTGTTGATGTTAAGTCTGATTACCATTATGTGGAAGGCGGTTAGGATAATTGACAAATGGCTGCCATTTCAGCCTTTCTAAGACAGGGCATACTCCAGGCCTCCCGAGCTGTACGCTTTATACTAAGAGTTACCTTTACCACTTCAAGCAAGTCAGATAATTTTCTTGACTGGTTTTTGGTGAGATATTGAGTGGACAAAATACAAAGGTGGTTTGGTAGTGGAAATACCTTATGTGATGAATTCAGACTTGGATACATTTAAGGACAGTCCTCTCACTTTCAAATCAGGTGAAATACTCATCAGTTTGGGTTTTTTTCTTTTTCTTAGCTCTTTCTTATTCCTTTCATCTTTCCCTCTAGTTTGTCTCTTTCCATGGAAGGAACACACAGTAATGACAGATAAAGGTATCTTTATTTTGGTGTCAGAAAAAAGAATGTTCTCATTGTAGTTAGCTAGCTCTTGATCCAAATCCCAGACACTACACATGTTAGCTTTGTAATGGAATCTTTTTAAGCCTCAGTTTCTTCATTGGCCATAATCCCATTACTGTGTCATTATAAAAGTTAAGTCAATATTGGTGTTCAGTGACAGACACAGTTAATGTCACAATGTTGTGGTTCAGTAAGTATCTCGTTCAGTTCAATTACTCAGAAAACTTTGAGGATTCTGAAAGCATGGGAAAATAATATGAAAGCTTAAACAAAGTACGATATAGGGAATTAAAGTGCCAAGTAAAAGAGGAACAGAAGAACAAATACATAGAGAAATCTGGACAGAAGGAAGCTGTCACTGCTGAGGGGAATTCTTAATGCTGAGCTTCCTAGCACCTGAAACAAGGGAGCTAACATTACATATAACGGAGCTCTGGTGTTTAGAAGAGATTATTGTAGCAGAGACATTATTTTAGGAACAACTTAGCTTATAACTTACAGAACTACCTGTTTTCATCCTGAGCACATATTAAAAATGAATGGTTAGAAACAATACATAATATGGTCATGTATTTAAAAGCTTTTGTAAATGCACTCACATAGTGTAAAACTGGTGTATGTGAGTTTATATAGATCACACACCGAATACTTCATTGTTTTCAGTGTCTTACAAAGCATGTCTCTTTGTCAAACATGAAAATCTCATACCTTTTTTTAATGCTGTTTGAGATCTCAAATTATATTAAATATTGTGATTTAAGTAAACCAACGCTAATGAACCTACGCAGTGTTCTTTTTCAGCCTGTATGTGCTGGATTACCCTTCTTTTGCTCACCTCCCTTTTCAGAATTACAACTTTGGAAAAATTAAATAGGTGGTAATTTCGTAAGATTTTTTTTCCTTTTCTATTACAAGGAATTACAGAAAGATATGCAAGGAAGTGCACAGGCATTGGCAGAAATAGTGAAAAACACAGAGAACTTCTTGAAAGAGAATGGCGAGAAGCTGTCACGAGAAGACAAGGCTTTGATTGAACAGAAGCTCAATGAAGCTAAGATAAAGTGTGAACAGCTTAATTTAAAGGCAGAACAGTCGAGAAAGGAGCTGGATAAAGTTGTGACGACAGCAATCAAGGAAGAAACTGAAAAGGTCCTTATTTGATTATGTGGTGTACACTGTTGCTTTGTTGGAAATAATTAGCATAACAGCCTCTGGATTCATTAAGGGCTATCAGGTAGTGGTAAGCAACGACTGGCACCAGGGACCCGAATCCTGGGTTTCCAGGTTTATAACTGACCAAATACTACACAAAGTTTGAACGGTGGGCCCTGCTTAATTTTTTTTCTTTATTTTTATTGTTGACACCATTGCAGATGTCCCAGTTCCCCTCCCCGCCCCCACGTCCCCCCTTCCCTCTGGCCGTCATCTCACCGTCTGTGTTGTACACAGATGCTCTTTGGCCAGTCCCTTCGCCTGCCGTTCCTCCGGTCCCCGCTCCCCTCTGATACTGTCTGTTGCATATTTTCCTGCCTCTGTTTATGTTTTGTTCATCATTTTGCTTAACTTTTTAAAAAAGTTTAAGTGGGGTTGTGAGACTTTCCACTTGTGAAATGTGTGAGGACTCAGTCATTCCTACAGTTAAAATTTTGGAATATATTTTTAAGAACAGTGGAAACTTCAGAGTAACTTCCTGTTTCTCTAAGGTCTAATTTTAATGTGTTCAGTTTTCAATGTATGTCAGTTTTTAGTGTCCCCACTCTAATTTTAAATGACATAAATATGTATGTTGGGGATGTCTTAAAGCTAATGTCTTTGCCATATTCCGAATACCCATTGTCCCTCTCCCCGCCCCGCCCCCCACCCAGGTTGCAGCTGTGAAGCAGCTGGAAGAGAGCAAAACCAAACTAGAAAACCTTTTGGACTGGCTGTCAAATGTTGACAAAGACTCAGAAAGGGCAGGGATGACACAGAAACAGGTCATTGAACAGAATGGGACTCATTTTCAAGAAGGTGACAGCAAGTCGGCGATTGGAGAGGAGGACGAAGTAAATGGTAACCTGTTGGAAACGGATGTGGATGGGCCAGTTAGGGAGAAGAATTCCACTGAGGAGAATCTGAACCAGCAGTACCAGAAAGTGAAGGTTTGTGGTCTGAAGGATATTGTAAAATTCTGTTTTCAGGTTTATAAAGACAGGAACAACTTAGCACATGGGTTTCCTTTTCAAACCTGAATGACCTTTGAGTATCAGGTCTTTTTTTCCTAGGTTCATTATTGTGTTCAAAGATAAATTGTGAGAATTCTAAGCAAGTCAAAAACAATGAGGAGTAAGTCATTAGATGTGGCATTCTTATAAGTAAAGCAGGGTTAAAAGGAATTAAGAGAAATAATAATACTAAAGCTAAGATTTATAGAGCAGTTATGTGGGCCAGGAGCTCTTTTGAGCTCTTCCCATTTTAACTCATTTGGTTCTCGCAGTTACTCTCTGAAGTTTTTATTCTGATTTCACGGATGGGGAAGTTACAACTTAGAGAGGAAAAGTAACGTGCCCAAAATGACACATTTAGGAAGGGATGGAGTTTGGATTTAAAACCAGGCCATGAGCTCAGCCACTCTGCTAACTTCTAACTGGTATTTGGAGACCAGCTGGCTATGCGTTCTCTGTGCCTCAGCTCCTCTGTGCAGGGAATGCTGTTGTTGGGAAGAGGAGCAGGAGCCCTTCTGAAAACTCACTGCACGTCGGAACCATAGCTAACAGAAGTGCCACTATGGGAGCAAAAGAAGTTTTGGAAAACCATTTGAAAGTGTCACGTAATTGATCGTTTTATTTCAGGGTTTGGCTTTTGGTAGTTAGACCAGACTTTAGGAAGTTTTGTGGTTCTTTGAGTTTTCCTCCAAGTTGGAGTTTTTGGAATAGAATTTTCTCTGTTAGGTAGGTTCTTACGTTACAGGAAATATAAGTTAAACCAGAGGAAGTGGGGAAGTATTTACCGTATCACACTGTCAAGGGGCAATTACAGGACCTTATTGTAATTGTCTCTTATAATGAAAAATTGGATGTATTCTGAAATGATTATGAGTCAGTTACAAACAAGTCAGGAAAGATTGGTAACTTGACCCCAGTAGTGAAAAGCACCAGTGGGTTGACTCAAACATATAGAGGCTGGATACGAAAGCCTGTGTTTTTAGCCACAATGTGACGTTTGCCTTCCAATCTTTTAACTTCTAAGAATATGAGACTCTGAAAGTGCTTTAGAAATTCCACATCTCCTGGTAGAGTGGAGAGCTGGCCCAAGGGCTGGGCCAGGGCTTTGTGTCTCGTTCTGTGTTTGTGCCACGTGTCGTGGGCCAAGCTGTTCTCCTGCAGCCTGAGTTTTCTCATCTGTACAAGGAAGACAATGGATCAGATCATTTGTAAGGTATTCTATGCGTCCTTCCAGCCTACTGTGTGCAGAGGACCTGCTGGAGGATAGTATATGCAGGTAATTCAAATATCAAAGACAGCCTGAGGGGGAAAGTTATTGACAAAAATATTTATCTGTTGCCACAGTGGTGGGCATTGTTGTAGACAGCGTGGATCCAAATACTAATGAGTCTATTCTCAGTTGACTGCCTGGGATCAGATTTATAAGAGAATAATTGCCCTGCAGTAATGCTTCTCAGCCTTTTAGTTCATAGCGTATGTTTACCTGCCATGTGCCAGCACTGTTCCAGGTCCTTGGGTTTCCCCAGGGAGCAAAATAAATTCCCTGTCCTGGTGCTTACCCACTAAGGAGAGAGGCATATGGGCCAGGCAATAAATAACCAAATTCTGTGGGATGTTAGAAGGTAACTTTTTGCTAAGAGAGGAATGTTGAGTTGGGTATGGTGGTTGAGTATGGGGTCGGGAGCAATTTTCAGAGCTAAATAGGATCATGGGAGTAGACCACAGTGAGATGGTGAGATTTGTGCAAAGACTTCAAGTAGGTAGGGGGTTGCCAAGCAGATGTCTGAGGGAATAGCTGTTTTTAGGCAGGAGAGCAACTGGGGAAAAAGCTCCCGAAGTGCCTAACAAGAGGGGTGAAAGTAGGGGTGGGAGAGCCTAGAGTGTTTGGCACCGGCCGGGAGAGGGCAGGCATGCAACAAGAGCTCTGGCCTCAGGTCCTTTGGCTGCATGAAAGGCAGTATGAGAAGTGTGGGAAATTGCCCATAAGGATTGCTGTCCTTTTGGTCATATTTGCATGGCACATGGGGATGCATAAAAGAAGCTGCTTCTGGCTGGAGAGAAAGGGTCTCTCAGCCTCTT
>PVKM010005925.1:0-46056 GCA_004027735.1 Carollia perspicillata | reverse complement strand
TTTGCTTAGTTTTCTAGATTCAATTGTTGATACTTGTGAATTTATTGCCATTTAATGTTCATAGTTTTTATCTTCTTTTCCTTAAGTAAGTCCTTTTAACATTTCATATAATGAGGGTATGGTCATGATGAACTCCTTTAGCTTTACCTTGTCTGGGAAGCACTTCATCTGCCCTTCCATTCGAAATGCTACCTTTGCTGGATAGAGTATTCTGGGTGGTAGGTCCTTGCTTTTCATCACTTAGAAGACTTCTTGCAAGTCCCTTCTAGCCTGCAACGTTTCCTTTCAGAAATCAGCTGACAGTCTTATGGGAACTCCTTCATAGGTAACTCTCCGCTTTTCTCTTGCTGCTTTTAAGATTCTCTCTTTATCTTCAATCTTTGGCATTTTAATTATGATGTGTCTTGGTGTGGTCCTCTTTGTGTCCATCTTGTTTGGGACTATCTGTACTTCCTGGATTTGTATGTCTATTTCCTTCACTAAATTAGTGAAGTTTTCTTTCATTATTTTTTCAAATGTTTTCAATTTCTTGTTCTTCCTCTTCTCCTTCTAGCACCCTTATGATTCAGATGTTGTTATGTTTGAAGATGTCCCAGAGGCTCCTTAGCTTATCCTCATTTTTCTGAATTCTTCTTGCTGTTCTGATTGAATGTTTTTTCTTCCTTATGTTCCAAATCATTGATTTGATTCTCGGCTTCATCCCCTCCACTATTACTTCCCTGAAAATTTTTCTTTATTTCACTTAATATAACCTTCATCTCTGCCTGGGTCTTTTTTTTTTATGCTGTTTAAGTATCCTATGAGTTCCTTGAACATCCTTAATAACCTGTGTTTTGAACTTTGCACCTGCTAGATTACTTACCTCCATTTTGTTTAGTTATTTTTCTGAAGTTTTGCTCTGTTCTTTCATTTGGGCCATGTTCCTTTGTCTCCTCAATTTGGCAGCCCCCCTGTGTTTGTTTCTATGTATTATGTAGAGCTGCTTTGACTCCCTGTCTTAGTAGCATGGCCTATTGTAGAAAAGCACATCTATAAGTTGGATGTGGTGGACCCTTAGGTAATCACCTGGGCAGGGTAACCTGTGAGAACTAGGTTGATGGTGTGTCCCCTATTGTGTTGCTACTCTGTGGCTCTGTGTGAGGGGGGGCTCAGAAAAGGGACTATGGCCACTGCCTGGCCTCTGGAGTTTTGTCCAGAAGAAAGCTGTCTCCTTGCACTCACCCTAATGCCAGACGCTTCAGTTTCTCTCTGTGTGCCACCGGTGTCCCTCCAGCTGTTGCCCTGGTGCATGGGAGCCCAGAGGGAGCAAGTCTGCCTATCCTAAATCCATTTCAGCCTCTTTAAGAGGAAACTCCTGAGAACCCTGCAGTTTCTTCTGCCACCCCAACCACCCACTGGTTTTCACAGCCAGAAGTTATAGGGCCTTACCTCCCTGGCACTGGAAGCCTGGGCTGGGTGGTCTGGTGTGCGGCTGGGACCTCTCACTCACAAAATAACCCTCCCAATTTTTATCCAGCACATGTAGATGTGGGACTGTCCATTCTGTGTCTCCATGCCTCCACATTTCCGCCCCTCCTAACCATCTGGATGAATGTGACTTCTTTAATTCCTTGGTTGTCAGACTTCCACACAATTCAATTTGCTGATGATTCTAGGTGATAGCTGTTTCCTATTTTAGTTGTCATTTAGTAGAAGTCCACCCCCTAGTCCTCCATAGTAACTCAAACACCTCCTAAAATCCTAAACTCATGGTGATGACCCTTTTCCCCAGAACAGAGGTTCTTAAGTAGAGGTCCAGACATCTAGGGAGTCTATGGAAGCACTTCAGGGACTTCATAACCTCATTATTAAAGTATATAAAATGTGTATATATATACACCTTACTCTGGGAAGCAGACTTCATAGCTTTCAGCATATTTTTAAAAATCTAGTCTATGGAAGAATCTTAAGAGTTCTGTGGAAGTCTCCAAGTTGAGATTAAAGAGACAGAGAGAGGTAGTGAGGCCAGTTCTGACACAGGTCAGTCCTGAATCCCTGATATTCAGCCATATCCAGTGTTTGCGACATTGCCAGATGCCAGGTTCCAAGATATGCCCCTGAACCTGCAGAAACTCTTAATGGCCATCCCAAGTATGGTCTGGTCCGTGAAAGACTATTTGTACCTGGATATCTTAGAGACAGGGCCAGAAGAGGAAAAATACATATGCTCTGAGCCCAGGCCAAGTCTCTGGGACTGGCCTCTGGGCAGGAAGAGGGGATAGGAACCATTGAAGAAAGGCAGCTCAACTCCAGACCTGGCCCCCAAGAGCCTGGGCCAGAGGGCAACCCCAAACTTTGCAGAAAGGGCAAGCTGGTCCCTACTGTCATTCACTCTCCCTCATCTAATGCTCAACGTCTCCCTGGATCCTGAAATAACATTGACCCTGCAGAGAAAAGGCCCACAACTGACCCAGAAAGCCAGAAAATGGTGTAGGGCACAGACTAATCTGGAAGCTTCAGAAATACAAGGTGCTTTGAAGCTGAGGGTTCATTTATATTGTGGGTCTCAAACTTTAGTATGAATAAAAACCATCCTGAATGTGTTTTATAATACAGATGCCTAGGCCCAGGGATTGTGATTAGTAGTCCTGCGGTAGAACCCAGATGTTAACACTTTTTAAAAGGTAACTAGTAATTCTGATCTCAGGAGTCCACGGAGTATACCTTTAGAAACAGTTTCTACGGGCACTAAGGCATCAGTGGTGGAGAGGGGACTAAACCAATCCCTCCTTCCCAATCCCCGATGAAATAAAAGCAGAGGTTTCCAGTCACCATTTATTTAGTCTTCTGTGCCACATACTATGATAAGCTTTTACATAAACTATTTTAAATAATCCCTTTATTTAATCCCTGAGGTTTAAAGAAAATAAGTAACTTGCACAAGATCCCTCAGCGGAGTACCAGAGCCAGGACTGGGACCCAGATCTGAATCCAGGGCCTGTTCTTAACCAATAAACCCACAATTTTTAAAAGGCTTCCAGTGCCTAGTGTCTGATGACAGCAAAGGAGAAACTATGAAGCCACCTCCCCTCTGCAGCTGGACAAGGGAGAACCCCACAGGCCACAGGGTAAGTAGGCAATCATTGCAGGGGAAGACACAGATGATTGGACGGGGCAGAGCCAGAATGGAAGAACTATGGTAGCTAGGCTAATGAGGTAAGGACTACATTGCTGGACTACATGCTATTGCAGAAGGGACAGAGGACAGAGATGAAAATGTTGAGTAGTGACAGGTGGACAAAAGAGACAGACTGTCCTCAGAGAAATCAATAAAATGCCATGGAAAATTTTTGGTCAGTGCAGGCCCAAGTCCCCTGCAGGTCTATGGCCCCTACTTAGTACTGCATTTACACTCTTCAACTAACAGGGAAATGAATTTGATGCACCAGAATCAAGACCAACTTTGAAGCCCAAGATCCTGTATACATTATTAAATCCTCATTCTCTAAAGGGGCATAACAGTAGTACCTACACCGTACAGTTACATATGGTGAAAAGTAAATGAGATCATTTGAATAAAGTGCTTAGTATACTGTTAGACACACAGGATTGAATATATGTTCACTGCTACAATCATTAATTACTACTAATTATGACTATATCCACACCTACCAAGAAACCACTGTAGCATCTTATTTACTTGTGAAAGACAGTGAGGTCAAATGTGGTCTCTATGGATTGAGATTTTTCTCCAGAGAGAAGTTATTTTTATGGTGTTTTTTTAAACATACCATATTTTGCCATGTATAATGCACACCCACATTTTTGGCCCAAACTTTCAGAAAAAAAATCTTTCATTTTAATTCTTTAATTCAATTTTATTTATTTATGTTTAGTTATTTTTGTATTATAAAGGAATTTAGCATTTATTTTTTAATATATTATAGTACAAGAAATTTTATGTAACAAGTAACTACAAAACGTAAGAAGAGATACAAGGTTCAAGAAATTTTATGTACCAGTAGAAAATTTACAATATTTACACATCAAAGAAAGCCAAGAACTCTTCATCACTGTCAATATCAGAAGTACAGTCTTCTTCAATTTCTACCTTACCAGTGTCTTCTGAAGAGTCACTTGCCTTATCCTGGTAAATTTCACTGTCCTCAGTTCCATCCATAGCATTGCCAATGCCCCATTTTTTAAACAATTTCACAATCACTTCCTTCTTGACACTATTCTATGATCTTAGGATCCAATCATGAACTTGGGTGATGGATGCTTTCTTGACCCTTCCTATAGGTGTTAAATCATTACCAGCTGACTGCATTCATGATGCCCACTCTTTCTTCTTTAGGGCCTTAAAGGGCTTATTTACTGACACATCAAGAGGTTGCAGTTGGCTGGCTAGCCCATTAACTATCACAGCAAGTTGAGTTTTCAAGTCTGCTGTGATTGCCTTTGCACTGTGTGTAACACAGACTTTGAAGTGATCAAAAACAAGCAAAGCTGGTTTTTCAAGTAATTCTTCAGGCCTTCATGACCAGACTTTGTTAAACCAGATTTTCATGCCTTCTTCATTTGTCCATCCTTTTTCGTGTACATGGACACTAACTCCACTTGGAATCTTTTCTTTCAGAAACATTTTTCTTTAAAGATGATCATAGGCGGTAGCTTTGTCCTGTCTGCACAACAGGCTAGAAGAATAAAATGTGTTTTCTCATGACCACTAGTTTTAACAGCCACCGTCTTAGCTCCTTTGACGTCCACAGTTCTGTCAGATGGCACATCAAAGGTGAGTGGGACCTAAACCATATCGGCGATTTGAGACAGCTCAAAGTTCTAAGTCTTTCAAAGATTGATAACATAAGAATGAAATTCCACAACTTGATTCTCATAGGCTGCTGGAAGTTTGGGGGCAAGTTTCATTCATATCCTCATGCTCAAACCTTCTCTCTTCATAAAGTTGAAGCACCATTTAGGTGTCCCTGAGAAATCATCAGTGTTTTTTTCAAGTGCAATTCTTTTTACCTTGGATTCATCTTGGATGAAACAGAGATCCCAGTCTGGCACTGCTCCAGAATACAGGTCTTCACCTCCTGCTACACCTCTGGCTACTTTGGAGGTTTCCCTCGCATTGCCTTCTTTGTCTTGGCATCTGACCAAGCATTTCTTCCTGTTGCCTCCACAACCTGCTGACACTCTCTGTGGGAGGAGGTCCACACTGTCTCTCGGCAGCTCTGTTGCCATGCTTTTTAGCATATTTAGTAACTTTTAGCTTAAAGATTGCGGTGTATGAAAACCGTTTTGACATTTCCCAATAATTTCTCCCAACTAAAGTGTACAAGGTCACACTGTTCACCCTACAGTAATAAAGTCGGCATCACCCGTCTTATCAAGTGGATAACAATCGGCATCATCTATCTTACTCTGTGGATAATAACACTCACTCTTCGTTTCATTTTGTTGAAGCACTGGCGGAAACTGCTTTCACTGTAAGTTCATGGTAAATTCAACAAAACCAATGATCATATTCCAGGGTATTATTGTGCATGTGGATATCGTTATTGCTTTCTAGAGTTACACTTTTAACACATAAGCATAAATAAAAGAATTAAAAACAGCCCTGACTGGTGTAGCTCAGTAGATTGAGCACAAGCTGTGAACTAAAAGGTCACTAGTTCCATTCCCAGTCAGGACACATGCCTGGGTTGCAGGCCAGGTCCCCAGCAGGGGACATGTGAGAGGCAACCACATGTTCATGTCTCCCTCTGTCTCTCTCTCCCTTCTCTTCTCTCTAAAAATAAATACATGAAATCTTTGAAAAAATATAACCAATAATATTATAATAACTATGTATGGTGCCAACTGGGTACTGAAAATACTAGGGGAAACACTTTGTAAAGTATATGGTTGTCTAACCACTATACTATATACCTAAAACTAATATAAGGTAATATTAAATGTAAAGTATAATTGAAAAAAAATTTTAATTAAAACCTTTTTTTAACTAAACGAGATCAGAGAACAAAACCAAATGGTACCTTTCAGGATAAACAAGGGATCCCTCCGGCTGCTCTGAGGAAAGGTTACTGACTGTCTCCAGGGAGGAAGGATAACTGTAAGGAGAAGAAAGACATAGTCCACCCTCTGCTTCCATTCCTGCATTAGGTCAGTTTGAACATAGTTTTGCCCATATTAGTCAGAGCTGACATGGGTCCTAGAGATAATCAGGCCTATCCCAGCCACCCTCACCAACCAGAGAACACATTCATGACAAACCCAAATTCCTAATTCCTGAACCATTTCGAGTTTCCCCACATTGTAGCCACTCAGGAATAGTACAAGCTTTGTTTAAAACAAAAACAAAAACAAAAACAAACAAAAAAAACCCTGTATTTTTTAAAATATTTTATTTATTTTTAGAGAGAGAGGAAGGGAAAGAGAAAGAGAGGGAGAGAAACATCAATGTGTGGTTGCCTCTCACACGCCCCCTACTGGGGGTACAACTTGGCTTGCAACCCAAGCATGTGCCCTGACTGGGAATCGAACTGGTGACCCTCTGGTTTGCAGGCTGGCGCTAAATCCACTAAGCCACACCAGCCAGGGCAAAAAAACCTGTATTTTTTAATTCAAGAAATAAGTAAAAGTTCACAAGCAGTCCAGAACAGGGGCCAGGAGTTTGCTGTAAACATTCAGTCATACTTGCTGCAGAAGCTCAGGCTCCACCAGAATCACTCTGGCCAGTGCTTCCTGAGATGCTCTTTCAGCTGAGGAATGGAAGGCAGCAGCTGCTGGCACTCATGACAACGCAGGGGCAGCTTCAAGAGCTCAGGCATCCCATCTCGGACAGTCACTCTGCCAGCCTCTTGTACCATCGCGATCACAGCTGCAAACAAGGAACAAAGTTCAGAGCCCAGCTACTCTGGAAAGTCAATACAAAATAAAAAATACCTGATTCCAAATAAAAATATGACAGGTACCCTAAAGCTAGTAAATTTGAGGTTAGACTCATTGCTGGGAAAATGGGCTTGATCAGATTCTAAATCTGGGCAATCTATTTTGGAGATGATTACTTTCCTTTGAGATACACTCTAAACAATCTATGTTACTATATCAAAGTCTTATCACAGTGTTTTACTCATGGTTGGCCCTTGGTCAATGACCCCAGTCACTGTTAACTTGCCAGCATACTAAAGTTCCACAGAATACACACTGGGAAGTGCTTCCTTCTGCATACATAGCCTTCCCCTGTTTATTAACCACTCCTGGCACAAGGCAGCCCCAAGCTCCTGCCCAGTGGATGGCAGAGGAAACACAGAACTATTCAGAGCTTTCACATCTATAACTCTCAGAACAATTTTTAAGTCCCCTGGTGTTATAATAAAACACCTTTTGACCCTGGCATAACAGCTTTCTAGGTCCCCCAAAAAGGCTGCTCACAGCAAAGTCACACCCTGCTATATGCCTTATAGTAGGCATAAAGAGAGCCTCATTAAGGCTCTCTTTATAGGGAACACAAAGTTATACATGAGTTTGGAGACCTGGTAATTATTTAGGGAAACAGCTGAATCAAGTATGAGAACACGAGAAAATGAAATAAATGTAAAAACCAAAGAATACCGTTTACCTTGTGATTCTAGGAAGTATTCTGTATTAAAAGAATTCCAGTGTTTTTTGTTTTTAAGGCAAGGAGAATCAAAATCCTGGCTGATGACATGAAGGTGGACATGGCTAGTTGAGAGGGAAAAAAACTGATGATTAAATCCATTAAAAACTATGGTTAAATTAAAAAGACAAACAATACAAGTACAGGTATGTAAACTATTGACATTGTTTCCATTTAATTCAATTCATTCATTCACTTAAGACTATTTAATGCTCATTAAGTACCTAGAAGGGCCAAGCTCTGTACTAGCACTGAGAATTTAATAGTGAACAAAATAAAGAAAGGCCTCTGTCCTTCCAGAAATTATATTCTCATGAGGGGAGACAAATAAAATATAAGTAAACCAATAAACAAGGCAAATTCAAGTCATTAACATTGCTAAGAAAATAAGAACACAGGGAAATATGATAGAGAGTGTCCAGAGGGTAGAGGTTGCCTCTTTAACTGGCTTGGGGTGTTCAGGGAAGGCCTCTCCCAGGCAATGATTTGAGCTGAGAAAGCAGTCAAGCAAGCAAAGATCTGGGGAAAGAGTGCTTCAGAGAGCAGGGGGGCCAAGCACAAAGGCCCTGAGATGAGAAAGGGTTTAGTGTAGCCAAGGAACAGAGAGGCAATATGGCCAGAATGACTGCAGCCATGGAGCAGAGATTAAGTAGGAGACAGATCATAAAGGTCTTGTAGGTCGGCAAGGGATTTGCACTATATTCTGTGTGCACTGGGGAGCCATTGAAGAATTTTAAGCAGGGGAGTGCTACTATCTGAGCCACACTTTTAAAAGATGACTCTGGCTGCTGTGTGAAAAAAAGACTATAGAGTGAGTAAGGATGGATACAGAGAGACCTAGCAGTTCAAGCCAGAAATAATGATGTCCTAGACTGAGCTATAGTAGGTGAGATGAAAAGAAGCAATCCAATTTTTAATACATTTTAGAACAGAACCAACAAGACTTACTAATGAATTGGATATGGGTTTGAGGAGGTGCCACCTATAGAAATGGAGAAGCTTACAAGAAAAGTAGGTATGAGGAAGAAACTCAAGAATGATCTTTAAAACTGGTTAAACCAAGTAGTATGCCTTTTTGTATAGCTTTGACTCCTAGAACCAATAATACTTTAATAATCTAGGAGCAAGGACACCCTACAATCAACATTACAGAAACCTAGTGCCCAAGTCTTGGTTTACAAATATGAGTCTCCAATAAGAGGAACTAAGGATCTTGACAGATGTGGTTCATTCCAGGGCTAGATCAGGAAAAATATAAGATGATCCTGGAATATCTTATTTCAGAAAATAAAGAAGTGCTCAAAAAATGTCGGGGGCATGTCGAAGTACTGCAGGAGCCAACCTAAAGGAGCTTCCAATGACCATTTGAGCAACAAAATAAATAACAGGTTAAATTAAAACCTATAGAATAAAATAAATATCCACGAGTCCTTACTGATAAATAATTGAATAAATAGGGCCCTGGATGATGTATCTCAGTGGATTAAGCACAGGCCTGCAAACCAAAGTGTCACTGGTTTGATCAGGGCACATGACTGTGTTGCAGGCCAAGTCTCCCATAGGGGGCACATGAGAGGCAACCACATATTGATATTTCTCCTGCCCTCTCTTTCTCCCTCCCTTTCCCTCTGTCTAAAAATAAAATAAAATTTAAAAACTGCATAATCAGGGTCTGATGGGGGTGGGGAGATAGCTCTTCCACATAGAAGAATTCCAATTAATAAATTAAAAGGAATGAGAAAAACATGAAATCACCACTAGGTAAACCCCATAGTAATAACTATTGTAGGCAAGATCCACCAATAGAGATGCTAAAATTACTGGGCAAAAGTTTGAGGAGGAACAAGACAGTAGCACAGTCTCAAAATATTCATGATATTCATCAGTTATAAAGGGAAAAATAGTAACTTTGAGTAGAGAAACCTGGCAGACATCACTTAACAAAGTGACCAAGGTTAACATCATGAGTTATAAACCATATCGACATCATTCACTCCTTGATACAATGCACTAAGAAGGACACATCACTGCTGTGGCATTTTTGCAAAAGAAAAAGAAAAAAGCATAACCTCAATCTAAAGATGAAAAAACATCAGACAAACCCAAACGGAGAGACAGCCTGTAAGATAACTAGCCAGTGCTCATCGTAAGTGTCAAGGTCATAAAAACCAGGAAAGGAAGAACTGTCACAGATTAAGGGAGACTAAGCAGAGATAATAAATAACTGCAATGCAGGATCCTGGATAGGATCCTGGAGTAGAAAAAGATTATAAGACAAATGGGTGAAATGCAAATAAGGTCTAGTCTAGAGTTTAATTGTGGTGATGTTATAGAAGATTTTTGTTCTGCTTTTCTGTTTTAGATTTTCTACATTGAAAATATATTACTTTTACAATAAAAGAAGTTATTTGTTATCTTTTTCTTTCTATAACATTTATTCAAAATTATATCATAAAGAGTGATCATAAAAGGTTATGTAAGTGGCAACTTTACTTACTGCTCATTTTGTTTCCCACCCACACTTGCCATTGCTTTCAGCATTTCCCTTAGCACAACAGCATTTATTATATGAAGAAAGCACGGACACCATGGTCACTATGGGAAAAGGGCTGAGCAATCAAGGGCTCTGTTAGTCGCAAGCTCTGCACCATTAGAGAAATAGCATTATGGGTATTAGCATTATTTGCCCTGAATTTTTAAAGAAGGTTTTAACAATAAAAAATATTTTTCTAATAAAGTATAACACACATTCACCCTATTCCACTAGGAATAGTACCTAGCAATTCCACTCCTAGGTACTTATCCACAACAAAAAAATGAAGTATGCCCATGATACATGCAACAATATTCATAAATCTCAAAATTATTACGCTGACCAAAGAAAGCCAAAATGAAAAATAGTATACATTATATTATTCCATTATAAGTTCTAGAACAGACAAAACTCTTCTATGCTGACAGAAATCATAACAATGCTTGGGGGAAGATTAACCAAAAAGAACACAAAGGAGCTTTCTAGGACAAGATGACAGAAATACTTGTTCTGTATCTTGATCACAGTGATAGTTACATGGTATGTACGTTGGTCAAATTTGACCATTTGTACATGTGACCAAACTATAATCTTATTATGCATTTTATTCTATGTACGTTATGGCTTAATTTAAAAGAAAGAATATTGATAGGAGAAAAATATGTGGCACAAAAATTTTATTAGGTTAAAGTAGCCTAATTACCCACCTAAATAAAATGTGAAGAATGTTGGATGTTTAAAAAAAAACAAAAGGTATTATGATACATGGTACAAAATGGATGAACCTTGAAGAATTATATTAAGTAAAATAAGCCAGTCACCAAAAGACAGATTTTATATAATTCCACTTATATGCAGTACTTAGAGTAGTCAAATTCATGGAGACAGAAAGTAGAATGATGGTTTTGAGGGGCTGGCAGGAGGATGGAATGGAAGGTTGTGTGGGAAGATAAAGAAAGTTCTACAAATAGATCGTGGTAATGGTGGCACAATGTAAATGTATTAATGCCATTAAATTGTACAGTTGAAAATGGTTAAAATGGTCAATTTTGTTATGTTTATTTTACCTCCAAAAAAACCCACCCAAGATAAAAACTCTGAACACCAATTAGTCTGCTTATCTTGTTGCTTAGCTGTAAACAACTGTGGAGATCTGCCGTGCTTGCATTCTTTGAAAACAATCAATCATTCGTTTCTGAATCCTTCTGGCTGTGAGCCAAAAGAAAACAAACTTCACTTTTCTCTCATTTTGTTTTAAATCTTAGATCTACTAATCTGTCATGACAGAAGTCAGTGACATTTGTCTCCTTCAGAGCAATGGTCCTTAATCACTTAGGGGTTACAGAGGCTTCTGAAAAGTCACTGACCACAATTTTTCATCAGAGAGTAATAAAGCTGCTTCATCTAGTTCATAGCTTAGGTCCTCAGAGGTTTACACTTTGAGAGGAACAAAAAAAGTATGACTGAATTACAAGAAGTAGGAACTCAAGGCTTATAGGCAAGTCGGACAGAATGGTGGAAGTTTCAGCTGGCCTGCCTTGGAAACATCCCACCCAAGCCCTCCAGGCCTTGTGGCTATCGGCACACTCAGCAGACTCGGGCTGAATCCATTTGCCCACCAAGACAAAATCAGGATGTACCCAGCACTACCTACAAGGCTTACCTCATGCTGGGAATGGCATGGTAGCCCAATCGAAAGCGGAGTTTGCTGGACTCAGCAACATCTGCAATCACCTTTTCCCCCACAGCATGCATGTGTTTGAGGAGCTCAAGGTGTTCCCTGGTCACAGCCTTCAGACTGGAAATGGAGGCCCATGGTAAGACCAGCCAGTGGTGACGAGCCTTGGGGTATTTATCCTTAATCACCACCACCTGCTCATCTTTGTAAACCTAGCAGAGGGGCACAGGAAAAGGGAACAGATATCTTCCATGAATCTTCTGTGTGCCAAATGATGTCATATTTGTTAACTCACTTAATCCCCACCACAATCATCTACAAAGGCTTTAGTATCCCAATTTTGACAGATAAAAGCACAGAGACTCAGATAAGCTGAGTGTCTTATGCAAAGTCACAGTCACTAAGTAGGAAACCTAGGATTGCAACCCAGATGCAGTGGACTCTAATCTGTGTTTTAATCACTATGCTACACAGAACACACAGAAGATGCACAGTACAAAGGAGTTTCCAAGGATCTCATGAGAAATCCCTGCAGGTATCAATTCGAATGCTCCCTTCTCCACTCTACCACAGCAGACCACATGACATCTGCACATGTGATCCAAGAAGCCCCATCAGATCTGGCCCCTTGTCCCCCCAGGATGTAATTTAAGAAGAATTCAAAGACCCAGGATGCTGCCGAACTATTAATCCCAGAGAAGCCTGTAAGTACAGTCATAATATATTACCTAACGCTCTCTTGAAAGAAACCACAGTAAAGTTAACTCATATCCTGTTAACAGTATCCAGAAGTTTAGGAGGAACAAGACAGAGGGGATATTCAGTTGAAGAATGGAGCTCTCCAAATATTCCAGGTGCTCACTTAACTAACAATGGGTAAAGCTACCTGTCCTCACAAAATAGCCCAATAAAACAAATCTCCTTCAGCCCTGACTGGTGTTGCTCCGTGAATTGAGCACCAGCCTGCAAACCAAAGAGTCACCAGTTCGATTCCCAGTCAGGGCACATGGGTTGTCAGTCAGGTCCCCAGTAAGGGGCGTGCAAGAAGCAACCAACTGATGTTATCTCTCGCATATCGATGTTTCTTTCCCTCTTTCTCCCTTCATTCCCCTCTAAAAATAAATAAAATCTTTTTTAAAAATCACATTCAGAATGACTGATCTCCTTTAATTTCATTTGTAGTTATGACCTCTACAGAATGGTCATTTTTTTAAAGATTTATTTATTTATTTTACTTATTTTTGACAGAAGGGAAGGGAGAAAGAGAGGGAGAGAAACATCAATGTGTGGTTGTCTCTCTCATGCTCCCTACCACGGACTTGGACTGCAATCCGAGCATGCGCCCTGATTGGGAATCAAAACAGCAACCCTTTGGTTCACCGGCCAGTGCTTAATCGACTGAGCCACATCACCCAGGGCTCTGGTCATTTAAAACATGAAATGTATTTCAATGCCAAAATTTTATTCTGACCTGCATTTTGGGGTCCTGCATAGAAATCTTCAAGCCTTGACTCCAGTGGCCCAGTGACTCCTAAAACAAAAAAGGGCAATGTAAATCTCAAATGCCAATAATTAAATATGGCATTATTTAACACTGTATGTCAGGAAAGTCCAACCAAGCTTGGAAATAAGGTGAAATTTTTAAGAATTTATTTTAGCCCTGGCTGGTGTGGCTCAGTAGATTGAGTGCCAGCCTATGAAACAAAGGGTCTCCAACTCTAATCAACTGAGCTACCAGCCAGGGCTTAATTAAGGTTAATTTTTAAGAATTAAACTATATCCCCTTTATCCCAATCTTTTGCCTTTATAACCATAAGTCATCCTCACTTTCTTCCTGTGTTCAGAGCTGCATGTCCTCTCCCACTCATCTAAGCTGGACTAGGTTTCCACTTTGACGTCAGGATGTGAATCACATGATCTATGAAAAGTGTTCCAATGCTAACCTTCCAGATTTACAAATTACTGACCCATTTAAGTAGTGCATTGTTAAGTACAATGCCATTATCGCACTACTTTCGAGTGGCTTACATAAGGAATTCAAGAGAAAAGTACCAAATGACTGGTGACACCAACAAGTGACTCTTCCATCTGGTTAATAACCCTTGCCATAGTTAATAAACAACCCCTCACGTGTGCCTGGGCTTTGAAGTATACGAAACAATTAAGCAGTCATTATATCTCATTTAATTTCTTCATCTATCAGGCACACTATCCTCACCTTTTTGGTAGATGCATCTGTTCCCTTGTTTGGGGGCACAAAACATTGGCTACAGTCACTCCCAGGCTGCACTCCTGTACTGGGCTCAGCTTCCTGGGCAGCATCCCCTTCTACAGAATCACTGCTGCCTGACCTCTTTCTCTTCCTGTGTGTCTCCAGGCCAGGGCTCTTTGCCTCCTCCTCAAATTCTACAATATATGGATAAAGTTCATTCACCATGTGGAGAACCTGGCCAGGCTGCAGCTTTACCTCTTGGTCCTTCCCAATTATGACTGAGTCAATGCTGGTGGGATTGACCCCTACCTAGGAAATAATAAGAAAATCATTATAATAATAACAATAACACCACTACGAATACAGCCACTGCTATGTTAACTACTTACTATGTGCCAGGCACTGTGGTTAATGATCACTACACTGCTCCATCACTCCCACACATGGCACAGAAGAGTGATGGGCTGGCACAGACACTCTAAAGTCAACAGCATACGAAAATCATCAAGTATAAAATGGAAATCCAAGTTATATAGAGACATACCTGCTTTACCCTGACGTATCCTTTGTTACACTCTGCTTTTAACAGTACTGAAAGAGATTGAAAAGAGTTAAATCCAAATGCCATGAAGAACCAGGCACTTATTCCTATTGTCTCTATAAGACAATGAAGCCTCACTCTAGGAGGCAACTTGACAGGGGATTCCTCACAGGCCCGTGAGCAAAACTGCCTGTCATACAGGTTGCTGGGGCTCCAAATCCTCCCATAAAATGCCCAACGGTGTACACACTCCCTTACCTACTACTACTATCCCTAATGAGGCAGCCTCACTGAATCCCCACAAGTCTCCCTATTCCAGAGTCCTTGGCCCACCTGGGATCAAACACCCTGCAGTCACGGAAAGGGAACCACTTCTCTCACAAGCACTTGGCTCAGGGTTAAATCAGGTTCCACTATCATATAAAACTATCAGATGCCTTTAACAGATAAAGGGGCAAATGATACATTCCCAGAAAACAGAAGTTCAAGGTCTTGGGCTGGAGGAATGGAGAGAATATTCTAGGAAGAGGAATATTCAAATGGCACAGTCTGAGTATGTGCGAGGAGAAGTAACATTAAACAAGCATGTTCAGAGAAGTGAACAAACCTTCTGGAGTGAGACAGGGAGCAAAGAAGAGACGCCATAGCTGCTTTCCAGGGAGGACAGGCAGAGGACAGGCTTACATTGTGACAAGGGGGACAGAGAGCAAGAAGCAGTATCTGCTTCTGAATCTTGGGCCTAGAAAGGACAAGCATGACTTCTTCTTCCCCCCGCTTAGATTAACTCATGTGGCAAAACCAACAGTCAGTGCTACAGACTCCAAGGCTTGGGAAACGCTGCTATGGGGAACACACCACAGGTGGGAGGCCTGGGAGCAGTGAGCCTGTCCAGAAGTTTACAGGCAAAAAAAAGGAGGTATATGGTAAGGCTTTTTCCTAAGGATTTTCATTTCATTAAATCCCAATGACGACATTTCAAGAGCTAAATGCCATAGTCTTAATAAAATGCCACCCTCTGTATGAGGCATATGTAAAGGATGGAACCACTCCACCACTTCTCAGACATGGTTTCAGCCTGGAGATCCCAGAATTCAACAGTCTCACTGCCCAACACGGAAGCTCCCTGAGCAAAGCAGGGTGCAGAAGTCCCACCACCCACAGCAACAGGAAGGACCTGCCTGTTCTCAACACTGAATAGTAATTGCTTTCAGAGGATGGAGTCAGGAGTGAATAGGGCCCTGATGTTGGCTGAAAGAGTTCAGTCCCTGAGTTCTGTTTATAGCAGACAAAATGTTTTCTTCTATCATGAACATCCAAAAAATGTGCACTTTGGTTATCACCACTCTAAAGAACCACACACAATACTCTCCACATTCTTGAGACCAGTTACCTTGTTGTCGAGAACATTTCTTATCAGTGATCTTGGTCTCTGGGCTACGCCCAATGGTGACTGCTTCCAAATGTGGAAGTTTGATCCGCTGGTGCTGGTTGTCCTGTCTCACCAACCAGCACACCCGCATCGTTACTCTGAGAGACAAAACAGAGAACTGCTGGAAAAACTGGCACAAGTCCTCCAGCACCACATCCAGCATACTCCACATGCCATTTACAAGCTGTTCATCTGGAGACAAGTAACTTCATCTCCCTAGTTTCAATTTCCTCACCTGTAAAATGTGATAATGACAGGACTCACAAGGATTAAATAATATAATGTGAGTAAAGTTTTCACCTCTGTGCCAGAATCATGCCAAGCAATCAAATATATGTTATGCTTATTGATATACTTTATGTGGACATTAGGTTACATGCTGAGGGTCAAAGAATGATTAAACACTGACCTTATCCTTGTGGGGCCTGGCATACAATGAGACAGATAGACTCATATACCAATTCTTAAAATATAACACGATAAACATTATAAGAAGGAAGTAACCAAAAATGGCATTAGGCTGGCCAAAGGAATGACTGACTCTTACAGAAAAGTATAAAAAAAGGCTTAACTAATAAAACATATTTATGTTGGTGCTGTTATTTTTTTAAGGACAAAATGGAGTTTGCCTGGCAGAAAACTAAGACATAAGAACAGAAGGTGTTCTTCAGTCCACAGGCATTTTGTGTGTATTAGATTCCCCTTCCTTAGCTGTCACACACACTGATGTTAAAACGAAACATTTCCTGCCATCTGCCAGAAGACTGTCATAAGAAATACACAAATCTACAATTTCTAAAGTATGAATGCAGCACCTGTGCGCAATATACAACCTGCACAACAGTGGAGTTGCGGTGCTCTTTTGAAAAACAATCGTTAAGGCCGTGTAGAGAATCAGCAGAAGAGAAAGAGACAAGAAATTCTGCCTGAACAAAGGCAGAACAAAGGGGATGGTGAGGAAGAGCCAGAGGAAATCATGAAGGTAGACTTAATTACTGACTGCATTTGGGGAATGACAAAGGAGTAACTTGGGAATACTTATTAACCAAAAGGAAAAATAAACAAAGAGACATAATTTGGGGATAAATGGTAGGTGAAGAAGGGACGATTTCAGATTAAAACACAATTAGTTTAAGTTGCCTATGAAAGATCCAAGGGTCAAGCTGCACACATGGGTATGAAGCTCAGGGAGAGGAATGGACCGAATATATGAGAGGAAGGCAGAGAGATGACGACATTACCCAGGGAGGCAGAGCAGGGACTTACATGCAGGAACAGGACTAGATCTTGGGATGCCTCTCTAGACTCCCTAAACTTACCAATGCTCAAACCTCTAATACCCTCTTTAAGAAATGTCCCCTGTAAGCAAGGCAACATCTATCAGGCCCTCTGCACAAGCTTTGTGTCCAAAGCGGAGGGAGAAGAAACCATATTTTAAAACTCAGAGTTTCACTCCCATCTGCGAAGACAGGATGACGCAAGGCAGAGTGAACATGTAAGTCCTCAGGGGTACCAAGTCATAGAAAGTGGATCAGTGAGGAAAGGTTTCTGAAACCTCCCAGTTGAAAAGGCCAGGAGCCAGTGGAAGAAAAGGAGTGGGCAGGGACATCCCATTTTTAAAAATACAAGTGACAGCACAGATTTCAGCAACGACAAGCCATTGGTGAGGGGTGGAAAACAGACCTTAGCTGGCTGAGCCAGAGGAGTTGCCCCAAAGGGTAACAAAAAAAGGCCGAGGGGTTGAAAGAACACTAAGCTGAAAAGTTGAGATCTGACAATTAATAAGAGACAATTGCCAGGTTCTGAGCTACACACTACGGTGAAACAACAGCTGTGTGTAGGCAGGCTGGAGTGGAGAAATTTAGGGTCAAAAATTAGGCCCTGGCTTATGTGGCTCAGTGGATTGAGCACCAACCTGTGAACCAATAGATCGCCAGTTCAATTCCCAGTCAGGACACACACCTGGGTTGCAGGCCAGGTCCCCAGCTGTAGAAGTGCAAGAGGCAACCAATCAATGTATCTCTTGCACATCAATGTTTCTCTTTTGTCCTTCCTTTCCTTCTTTCTACTATAAATAAATAAAATCTTTTTTAGAAAACTGGTCTGGAGGCTGTTAATACGTGATCCAGAGTGAAGTCCAAAAGGCAGGTGTTTCAGCAGGTATTTGTGAAGGAGCTGATGCCAAAGTATGAAGAGTCAGCTATAAATCCAAAATCTTAATCTGGAGCTTCAAATGATGATGGTGCTACAGGCAGGTCCCACTTTTAAATGTTGTGTTCAGAAGGGCATCTGTTTGTTCTTGGGGTAAACTGATAAATGAGCAGGTAATGCACTGAGAAGTATATTTTCATTAGGCAGGGAGAGAAGTCATGTGATGATGATTGTACTCACTGCAACAATAAAAGAATCCTGGCCAGAGCAGTTTGACAGCGGGGACAGGAAAGAATCCAATGGACAGCTGAGAGCATGGCTGCTTGTTGCAGGATAATAGGAACTACCCCTCCTGCCCTACACAAACACATACTCACATGCTTCATTCCCCCCAAAGTTCTAAGGTTATGATGTTCCAACTCAGCACTTCCTGAGAAGCTGAAACAGTGACTATACAATATTTATGCAACTAACCTTAAATAATATCTTGGCCTGTTTCAGACTCTAGTTCTAATTCTAGGAATGAAGCATTTTAGAATATGGGGAGCACTTAAGGACAGGTGTTCCTGAATCTTCAATATAGTCCATCCAATAATAAAACTCCATAAACTTGCCCTGGCTGGTGTAGCTCAGTGGATTGAGCATGCGCTGCTAACCTAAGGGTTGCCACTTGGATTCCTAGCCAGGGCACATGCCTGGGTTGCAGCCCAGGTGCCCAGGGCGGTGGGGGGTGGGGGGGGCAGAGTGGAGCACCACCTGAGAGGCAACCACACATTGATGTTTCTCTCCCGCTGTTTCTCCCCGCCTTCCTCTCTCTAAAAATAAAAATAAAATATTTTTAAAAACCCCTCCATAAACTGCAAGCTCTACTAACAGCAGAAGTCCATGTTTGTTTACCAATATAACTCAGCACTTAATACAATACTGGCATACAGCAGGAATATAATAACTAGTTGCAAGAGAATGACCAGATGACCTATCCAGGTTCCCTTCCCTTCTCTGGCATCCCCCTCTTTCATGGGGTGCTTTGCTCCTCTCTTTGGGTAATCCCATCCTCCCATCTATATGAATAAATCCTAATTCTGTTTTTCAGCTCCATACGTTCCATTCCGGAGTTGTGGGGACTGATCAGAAAAAAAATGTGATTATTTCTTTTTTTTAAATATATTTTATTGATTATGCCATTACAGTTGTCCCATTCCCCCCCTTCATTCCCTCCATCCTTCACACCCCCTCCCACCCACACTCCCCTTTAGTTCACATCCATGTGTCATAAGTTCTTTAGCTTCTACATTTCCCACACTACTCTTGCCCTCCCCGTTTATTTTCTCCCCACCGTCTATGCTACTTATTCTCTGTACCTCCTCCCGCCCCCTCTTCCCACTCCCCTGTTGCTAACCTTCCAGGTGATCTCCATTTCTGTGGCTTCACTCCTGTTTTAGGTGTCCACTTAATCTACTATTGTTTTTAGTGTGGATGTTAATAACTGAGTTTGCTGTCTTTTCACTGTTCACATTTTTTATCTTCTCTTTCTTAGATAAGTCCCTTTAATATTTCATATAATAAGGGCTTGGTGATGATGAACTCCTTGAACTTGACCTTATCTGAGAAGTGCTTTATCTGCCCTTCCATTCTAAATAAAAACTTTGCTGGATAGAGCAATCTTGGATGTAGGTCTTTGCATTTCATGACTTGGAATACTTCTTTCCAGCCCCTTCTTGCCTGTAAGGTCTCTTTTGAGAAATCAGCTGACAGTCTGATGGGAACTCCTTTGTAGGTAACTGTCTCCTTTTCTCTTGCTGCTTCTAGGATTCTCTCCTTTGTTTTACTCTTGGGTAATGTAATTATGATGTGCCTTGGTGTGTTCCTTCTTGGGTCTACCTTCTTTGGGACTCTCTGAGCTTCCTGCACTTCCTGGAAGTCTATTTCCTTTGCCAGATTGGGGAAGTTCTCCTTTACTATTTGTTCAAATAAGTTTTCCACTTGTTGCTCTTCCTCTTCCCCTTCTGGTACCCCTATAATTCGGATGTTGGAACATTTAAAGATGTCCTGGAGGTTCCTAAGCCTCTCCTCATTTTTTTGAATTCTTGTTTCTTCCTTCTTTTCTGTTTGGTTGTTTCTTTCTTCCTTCTGGTCCACTCCATTGATTGGAGTCCCAGTTTTCTTCCCATCACTATTGGTTCCCTGTGCATTTTCCTTCATTTCACTTAGCGTAGCCTTCATTTTTTCATCTAATTTGCGACCAAAATCCACCAATTCTGTGAGCATCCTGATTACCAGTGCTTTGAACTGTGCATCTGATAGGTTGGCTATCTCTTGCTTGCTTAAAAGTATTGGCTCTGGGGCTTTGAGCTGTTCTGTTTGAGTCATTTTTGGTCAGGTGGTGCCTGTTACATATGAGGGGAGGAGTCTTAGGTGTTTACCAGGGTGGGGCAACCTAGTCAGGGTTGTGATGCTGTCTGTGGGGGCGGGGTCAGAGAGGGAACAATGGCACCTGTTCCGCACTCTCTCAGCTTTACGTCCCCTCTGCTGCTTCCCCCAAGCAAACTGGGCCCCCAGCGCTGGTTCCCAGGTGGGTGGGCCTATGCACGCTCCAGGACCTTGCGGGTTTCCCCAACAACCTCTTGTGTGAGGCTGAGAGTCTCTCCTGGCACCTTTTCAATTGCTGTTTTTAGGCTTTATTTCTTGTCGCTGGGGCCCTGGGCTGCATGGTCCATCTCAATGCCAATTCTTAATAGTAGTTTAACTGCGCTCAAATGTGTCACCGCCAATGGCCAACTGCCCTGCCTGTTTCCTCCCTGAGTCTGGGCTCTGTGAACAGGGCACCAGCTCGGTCTGCGTTCCTGGTCTGGCAGCCCCTGCCTTTTCCTGCTGTGTTCCCTCTCAGCTGATTGCCGACTCCGCCCCTCTTACCGGTCTGGTTGAATGGTTGTTGGACTTCCGCAGTCAATTTTCTGTTTTGGTTGAGTTATTGTTTGTAAATATTTGTTGTCTTTAATTTTGGTTGTGCGAGGAGGCACAATGCTTCCATCTACGCCTCCATCTTGGCTGGAAGTCCCGATTATTTTTTAAGGAACCCAAGTGATCCAATACACCACACAAGGCCAGCAATCTGATAACCTGGAACAGTGCTGTCCAGTAGAATTTTCTGCAATGATGAAAGTGTTCTAAACCTGTGCCATCTAATAATATAGCCAACAGGTAACAGTCTGAAATGTAGCTAGCACAACAGAGGAACTATCTTAGATTCCTTTTACATTTAAAGTTAAATAGCTTCTTAAATGTGGTTGATGGCTACCATAATGTCCAGCACCCCCCTGGAAACTTGCCCAGCCCTTATCAATCCCAAATCCCTCAGGCTTGAAGTTAATACCCTCATATTCTAACCCCATAGAGGTTATTTATTTCCCCTCCCACTTCTTTTCATTGGACTAGTCCCATTTACCCATCCTCTCTCTCCTCCCTACCCCCAGACTCACACATATAACCCTCAGGTACAATATACAGAATCATGTCTCCCAAATAAATAATCCTTAATATCCTCTGGTATTATTGGTTTATACACTTTCCTCACTCCTATATATCTAAGTCTTTCACAACTTTCAAGTCCCACCTCCTCCCTAAGGTTTCCACTGAGCTGTCTTCTCTTCTCTATATCTTGTTATTGGGTGTGGTCCATTTACCTTCACAATTCTCTAAAAATTAAATGTGGATGTAATTCTACTCTCCAGATGAGAACAAAATCTCCTTAAATACAGACTGCATCCATGCCCAGAAAACTGGGAGGAAGGCTTTCTGAAGATCACTGCCCTGGGTCAGGCCTGGCCTTATACTTCTTAATCCCCTGGTGTTCAGCATACCTTTATCAAGTGCATATTATGTGCTAGGCACTTGCTAAATGTCTTACTTATATCATCCCATTTAATCTTCACAACTCTCATTCTAAGGAAGAAAAAACTTAAGGCTTAGAGAAGTAATGTGTTCAAATCACACAGCCAGTGTGTGCCAGAGCTAGGATTTGAAATAATGCTGAAGAACAGGTTCTTAATCACAGCACCATATACCAGTACCTTTTGTCTTCACTCATTTGACCATTCTGTCAAAGTTAAAGCACGCCCATGCCTTGGTCAGGTGGCTCAGTTCATTGAAGCATTGTCCCATACGGGTTCAATCCCCAGTCAGGGCACATACCTAGGCCGTGGGTTCGATTCCCAGTCGGGGTGTATATGGGAGGCAACTGATCGATGTTTCTCTCTCCCTTCCTCTCTCTCTCAAATCAATGAACATGTATACCCAGGCAGGGAAAAAAAAAGTTATTTCAAACCCAGTATGTTCCTTGTGCCATTCTGGTGCTGGGAATAAAGATATAATACATCTTATTTGCATTGTATGATACAAGTATAATACATCATACTTGCCATCAAATGGGTTTTATGGGAGCACAAAGGTGGAGTACTCAACCCAGAGTTGGAGAAAGGAGGTGTCAAGAAAAATTTCCTATAGGAGGTGGGCCTAAAAATGAGTCCTATATATTGAATATAAATCAGGTTAATTAGTTAAGAAGGAGCAGCCTAATTAGGTAAAAAGCAGAAAGTGGAGAAAGAAATCAAGGAGAAGATTCCAATAAAAGGGAACAGCAAAGGCAAATACACAAAGAAACAGCCCTGTGCATATGAAGAAGCAGTTCAATGTTGCTGCAGTCTCAAGTGTGAGGCAGAAAGAGGCTGGAGATGTAAAAAGGTCCAGATGAAGCAGCCCTGGGTGAGTGGCTGAGTAGCTCAAATTCTAAAAATTCCAGTGGATTTTGCAATTCAGTAAACAATAAATATTTGCTGAATGAGAGAAAAGATCAGACGAAAGAACAGAGAGCTCTTTAAAGCAGAACTTTGACACAGATGTTTTCACAGACCTTTTAGGAGAGGTATCTGTCTGGAGAACAGATACGTGGGGAACAGAACTAGAGACAGGGAAACCAGCTAGACACCCATGTTCCAGGTAAGAGATGATGAGCCTAAAGTAGGACAACAGTAGAGACAAAGTAGAGAGCACAGATTTGAGAAACAGTTTGGGAGTGAAATCACCGGGATTTAGTGATAAATGTGATCAAGTTCAGGGAAGATACTGAGTTCAGTTTGGGGCCTCTGAATTTGAACTGCCTGTGGGACTTACACGCAGAGCCGTCCAGCAGGGTAGTCAGAGGTGAGGGCGAAGCTCAGAAAAGGGGTCTCAGATGACAATTCCTATTTGAGAGCATGTCGGGAGTTAAAACCAAGCCAGGTGTTGTGCTCACTAAACAGTGTGTACAGAATGAAAAGACCAGTGGGCCAAAGCCACAAGCATTGGAAACATCAAACATTTTAGAAGAGGATAAAGACTAACCACAGAAGAAATGACTGGTGTGAGAGGAACCTGGAGAAAGAGCTAAAATATCAGCTCCTTAAGGAAAGGTACTTTGTCTTATTCATCTGTATTACAATAAATGTGCACTGAACAAATCAGCTGAGTGCATTATTCTGGAAAGCAAAGGAGAAGGAAGTGAGAGGCATCAAAGTCTCAAAAGCAGCAAAGGGGTCCAGTAATGATTTTTAAATGTCTATCTGGTTTGTGAATTACTGGTTACCTTCGAGTAAAATTTCAGAGGAATAACAGGTCTAAAAGCTAGACTGCAGAAAGGAATGGGAGGTGAATAAATGGAGACAGAATTTAAAATACGCTTTAAAACAGCTTGGATAAGAAGGGGAAAAGTTGCTGGATGGCAGCTAATGGAAGATGATCACAAAGAACTTTCTCTTTTCTTTCTGGCTTACAGGTGGGAGTGGGGGTGAGGGATGGCCAGAAATCTGAGAAATCTGACCTTGTTTATACATGACTGGGACAGGGGCAGAGAAGACAAATGAAAACCAAGTCTCGTAGGTGAGAGTATAAAACAAAGGTCAGAAACACAGATGGAGATTTGCTTTGATCAGAGGATATAGCATATCTTAAGGTAAAGGTGGGTGTAAACCTAGATGGCTTTGTTAAAGGGAAAGGGAGAAATCTGAGGGAAAGCACATCTGATGCCTTCAATTTTCCCCATAAAATAGTAGATAACAACAAAGTGAAATGTACAGGAGCTTAAGGAACAGCTGAATAAAATCAATAGAGAACGGTGGATTACGTCAGGGCTCTGAAGTCCAAATGCTTGAGTTCAAACTGTGGCTCCACCACCTACTCAGTGTGTGACTTGAGGCCAGTTATTTAACTTAAGCCTTTACTTCTTCAGCTGGAAAACAATATGAATAACTCTCTACACTACAAGGGCTAAATGAGGAAGTACGTAAAGATCCGTGTCCGGGAAAATGTAAGCATTCCAAACTCTTACCACTCTCGTTAACAGTAAAGGTAAGATGAGAGCAGGAGCTAAAGACCATCCCACAGCAGACTGTGCAACTACGGTGAAAACGTACAAACCCGTACTGTCTCCCCATATGCACAGTCCTGCCCGAGTGTCCTAACAATCCCCAACATAAATCCCCAACATAAATCAAATTCCCGGAAGGCTGCAAGCCTGGGCCACATTAATTCCCAGTGGAAATTATATCCCGGTTTTGTATCCCTGGCCTGCAGGAGAACAGGCTTGCTTCTTCGGGCCTTCCCATAAGGCCTGTTGAGGACGCTGTGAAACGCCCTCAAGTTCCTTTCAGGGAGCGTTTCTCAAAGAAACAATGTCCTTCCTAGCAGGCTGAGCCGTCTCCATGGGTTGGACAGTGCCCACTCTCTAATCTTTCCTCTGCCTGTGTCGCGACCAAGCTAGGTAGACAGGATGTCGGGGTCAAAGGTGAATGAACGCGAAGTGGGGCGGAGTCCAACGTGAGCGCCGCCGACACACGGCCCAAGGGAGCAGTGGGAAAGTAGGTAGCCGAAAGCCCTGCAGCCCGAGGCCGGAGCAGCGCCTACCGGGGAAGAAGCCGTGATGGCGTTATTCAAAGCGCGTCGCTCCCAGGCAGGCGCGAACCCGGCCTCAGGCCCACGACCACGACTTCCACACGGCCAGCACCGGAGGTAGGCCCGAACTGCCTTACCTCAAACAGTAGACGACTTCACGTTCCGTCTCCGCGCTGCCTCACTTTCCGGCGCTGTGGAATGACGTCACCAGTGCCGGTCAGAAGATTGGCAGTTTCGTCCAATGCCCGGATCGTAAACGCCCACCCCAATCGGTGCCTCAGCGGGACACTTGCCCAGTGTGCCTCGTGGGAGTTATCTCAGCATCTGTCTACCCGAGGGCTGCTCTCCTGTCACAGCCTCTCAGTCCAGAGTTGGGAGAGACCTGGGGCAGCTCTCCCCTCTGTGGCCATTTCTAGGCAGCAGCGCAGCCTCTTGACACTCCCCCTGGTAAGGAACTCAGTACCTTTAGTAAGGCCCAGTTTTCCACTGTAGACAGTACCCGTTTGTAGCATTTTCCCCGCCCCCTTTCAAAACCAGTCTTTCTCCTTTTTTAGGGCAGAAAGGACTGGTGAGGCTAAAGGTAAGGAAACCTAGAACTTTTTAGTGCTGCCCACTAAATGAACTGGGTGGGGGCAGTCAAGGAAAAGACAAGCTAAGTGCTGGATGAGCTGTTTCAGATTTCTTTAGCAATCCCAGGATGTTCCCTGTCATGTATTGCAATCACTAGAAGGCATTTTGGCAGACGGAGAAATTCCTCTCATGGATGAAGGCACAGTTCATAATTTTTCTTAAATTCAATAGAAACCTATCCTTAAGGAGTCACATCTCTTGATCGAAATGGCATATTGTTTCCTTCCACAGAAAAGCAGAAACTCAGTGTTATGAAGATACCAGAGGTATCAAAACAGAGGGTGGGTGGATCTTCCAGGAAAAACGGAAGTGAGACTTGTCTGTTAGCAGAGAAATGCGAGTTTACATTAGGGTCACACCAGGAAGTGGGGAAGCACAGGAAGCACTCAGCAGCCACACAGGCCTCATGGTGGTGCAACGTGGTTCATACTGCTTGAGATAAAAAGAGGCAACTCTGGGGACTTAACTAGTTTCGTTGTTCCATCAGAATTAAGCTTATTTTAGCCTCTGCTTCTACCTGACCTGCCTTCCTGTGTCTTGCATTTAAAGCTGGATGGAATTATTCTAATTGGATTATTCACCATAGATTGGGCAGTTTCCATGCCAAGTCTATTAGGTCTAGCCCTTTGTGTACACACAGGGGTGTCCAACTCGCAGCCCATGGGCTGCATCCCACCCAGTATGGCTATGAATGCAGCCCAACACAAAATCGTAAATTTACTTAAAACTTTTTTTTTGCTCATTAGTTTTCATTAGCGTTTGTATATTCAGTGTGTGGCCCAAGACAAATTTTCTTCTTCCAGTGTGGCCCAGAGACACCAGAATGTTGTATACCCCTGGTACAGCATACTGTTGGCCAGAGAAGCAGGGGAACATGGCACAATGCATTGCTACGGGCATGGCAGACACTAGATTTTCACAGACTCCAAGACCAAAGATTTATCACAGATAACAAATAAAGAGAATAGTCTGCAGTATTATCTAATGTAGACCCATGTTGGATCTGTAGCAGTAACCTCACACCTGGGAACTTGTTAGGAATGCAAATTCTCCAGCCTCACCCCCACCTTACTGATTCAGAAATCTGGGGGTGGATCCCAGCAACCTGTTTTAAGTTATCCTGATGCACGCTCAAGTGAATTTGAGATTCCCTGATGGAAGACAAAGGCTTCAAACTGTACACCATGAGAAACTTGTTTTGTTGGCCAATTCAGGCCTTTTGAGGGGTTTTTTTTCTCTTGGAATTCTTCATGATCTGACTATATGTAAGGGTTTATTTCTGGGTTCTTTGTTCTATTACATTGCTCATTGTGTCTGTCTTTATTCCAGAGCCACCCTGATTTGATTACTGTAGCTCTGCAATAACTTCTGAAATCAGAAAGGACACGATCTCCCACTGCTCTCTTTTTCAAAATAGTTTTGGCTGTTCTGCTGGGGGGGGGTAATTTTTTTTTAATTCCAACAGTTAAAAATTAGTTCTCTCATGAAAATTAGGATTCTTGGTCTCCAGGGAACAAACAAACAATTTGGCAAATTCTGGTGACAAACAGCTGGAATTTTGAGTGGTTGCTATGTGCTCTCTGGTTTGCTACTGTCTCCACCCACTCATTTATATAACCTGCCTGACTCCCTTAAGGCCCTTCTTTTCTTTGAACTTTGAGGCTTCTGGTCTAAAGGAAAGGTAGGTAGAGCCAGAGTACCAACCTGGGGAGGCCACAGTGGTCTGTTCCACAGATTTACTCTGAAGCAAAAGTATAGAGTTCTGGGATAGAGTATAGCTAGGAAATTTTGGTTTTGTTTGTTTGGGGGAGATAGTGTGGGAGGGAGTTGGGAGGGGTGTTGGCAAAGCCTTATCTGAGGAAAAGAAAATCAGCAGAAAGATAAAAAGGAAACAAAGTGAACACTTAGTGGAATATCCCAGGTCTGATCTAGGCTGAGGAAAGGGCATGTACAAAAGCTCTACAGCAGGGCCTTTAACATATTCTTTCAGTTGGTCTGAAAAATTGGAGCTGAAGAGCACAGAGTGAAAGGAAAACGGTGAGATCGGAGCAAGGCTCAGATAGTAAACCACTTTGAAATTTTTGTGTGTTCGTGCTACATTCAGTGAAAATCCTGAAGAGTTAGCCAAGGAACACATTATTCAACTTTCATGTTATGAAGATAACTGTGGCTCTGTAAGAAAGAAGGGATTCGGGGGAGGGCGAAAACAGAAAGACTGAGAGCATTAAGAGTTTACTGATGTAGCACAAAGGAGGATGGACAAGAGGTGGACTGATTCAGAAGATATTTTGGAAGCAGTTTCAAAGAGTGCAAGACATACTCTTCTCTGTAGGCAGACCTAGGTCAGATGCCAAGTAATTAAAGTCACTTAGTGAGGATAGGACCAAAACCTAATGAGCTATAAATTTAGTTGCATGTTTCATGTATCCAAAAACTTCACTGTAAGCACCTGCAATTCTGCCGGTAGCTTCCTCAGGCCCCAAGAGCATTCTCTGACTGCATATAAGCCAGAAGTGAGGGGCTTACACGCTGGGAGCAGTAGTGAAATGTTATGAATGAGTAGATGGGGAAGCTTGTTTCCTCATTCGTGGGTGGAACAACTTTGAAGCATGTACTACACTGTCTCCCAGAGGGTCTCCAGCAAGAGCCCCGGCTGCCCAGCGTGGTAACCTGCACACTGGCTTCCTTCCAGTCCCTGGTTCACTTCTCCACACCTGACTGGTGCTTCTTGGGATCATCTCCTAAACGAATGACTTGCACTCAAATCTTTGCCTCAGTGTTTGCTTCTGGGGAAAATGGCTGGTTCTATTAAGGTTTACAAATTAGTAAATGGGATATTTAATTCCATACATTTAAAAAGTGATGTGGACATTTTGCATATTATTAGCCTTTTTTGAGCATGAGGTGGGAAAACATCAAAGGATTTTAATCACAGGAGTGACTTTTTTAAGCCCTGCCACCTCCAACCAAAGTAACATATTTTCAAAACAGTCATTCTATTTATTTATTTAAAGAGAGAAAACACTGCAATTTCTTCATATCTTAATGTCTGTATCCATTTAACAGCCACTTAAGAGTACTTCCTCTCTATTAGACAGTGACTTGGGTGTTGAAGTCAAGAAGCCAGACATAGCCCCTCCCTTTATGGAATTTTCAGTCTGGTGAGCACAGCTCCAGCATACATTTACCTTGCACAGACTGACCTTTGACCTATTCTACTCTCCTGAACCTGTCAGTATCCTTCCTGCCAATCTGTCCTGTCTCCCACTGTCTTTTTCATTATACTTCAGACTGGATACCCCATGGTTTGCCTCCCCTGGACAAAAAATGTGTATGTGTATGCTTTTACACTATTCAGATAACCCCAGGGACCCTCCTACTTTGTCACTCTTTCACTAGCAAAACTACCAGCTCTGTATGTCAAAATAACAGTTAATTACATTTACGCTTTCTTTCTTCACATACTTTCAGCCAGAGGAAAGTATCTACTTACTTACATAGAATAGTAGTAACACACTAGATTATATGGCATGTTACAAAAGTTTTTAACCACTCTCCAAAGGGCTTTCAATACAAAAGAAACCTCACTTTGCATCTATGTGACTTCTCCTGACATCTTAGAGATGAAGAATATGGCATATGCAATTGAGGAGAAAAAAAGAAAAAATTAGAAAATATGGATTTAGAAAGTAAGGATCATCTATGCTCCCAGAGACTCTGGCCCATGCCACAGCAGATTTCAAGTGTTCCTCACCCCTGCCTGCTGGGTTGCCTACACCAATTTCACACGCACCCTCAAGGGAATTCTGCTGTTTGCTGAGATATCGTGCCTGTTGATGCTGCTCTATTTCATCGCCTCCACACCAGCATACTTCTCTGTCAGTGGTTGGGATGATTCTTGCTGCTGTCTTCCTTGTCATCTACATGTGTAACCTGAACACCAAGAGAAAGACTATTAAGTGGGCCCTGACCAGTGTGGCTCAGTGGGTTGAGTATCAACCTGCAGACTGAAAGGTTGCCAGTTCAAATGCCGGTCAGACACATGCCTGAGCTGTGGATTTGGTCCCTGGTTGGGGTGCATAGGAGAAGCAACTGATCTGTGTTTCTGTCCCACATCAATGCCCCTCTCTCTCTCTTCTTCCCTTGCCCTTGCTGTGAAAATAAAATCTTTTTTAAAAAAATGAGATCATCAACTGGCCTTGAAGTGATTTCTTCCAAACCCTCATAGCAGCCATCCTCTTCCTGATCATCTCCATTGTTGTTCTCACTGAGAGAGGAAACCACTCCAAAATCACCACAGGGGTGATGGGTCTAATCCCTGCATACCTCTTCCACTTTGATGCCTATGTTACCTTCCACTTGAGGCAGCAAAGAGGTACAGCAGCCGCTACTGAACCTGCAGATGGCCAAGTGTAGGTGAACTCCCTTCATTTCTCTCTGCAACCCGCATATAACACTTCCATCAAATGGCTCCTCTCTACCCTTACAAACACTCCCAGCCAACTGCCAGCCCCCTATTGAGATAAAAGTGCCTTTATCCGGATAATCTGTCTTCCGGCCTGCCCTCTTAGGTGTGACCTCCTTTATGGGTGTGCTAGGTCCCCCTGCTGAAGTATCCAAAAGCACACACCAGTTCTGCCTGGACTATGCTCATGCCTAAGCCACAAAATGTGAGAGAAGGGTGCCTCAGATTGCAGACTCCAGGCCCCAGGTTGTGACTCACTCCAAGTAACTTCAGCATGGGGGTGGTTCTGTGAAGGGAAAAGATAAATAAATAATAGACAGACTGTTAGAATATATAACAAATCAATTAATCCTTTGATTAAAAAAGAGGAAATGTAGATTTAGCCTTTCTCTCTATGGTAGTCTATTACTTTACTAAAACCTATCAATTGTCACCTCAGAATTCCCACTCTTGTATAGTCCCCTGCCAAACTGACTCTGGAGTTGGCCAAGAGACTGATTGGTTTTGGCTTAACAAGTATGATGTGAGCAGAGCTGTAATAGGTGCTTACACATTGTGGCCCGTCCCCTTGGGGTGATCCTCTTCAGAACCCAGCTGCAATGTTGGTAGAAGCCCAACTCGGCCATGTGAAGAGATCACGTGAAGGAGAACTGGGCCCTGGCCAACATCCCAGCTGAGCTCCCAGCCAAAAGACAGCATGTGAGTGATTCAGCTTGGAAGGATTCTCTGGCCCTGGTCGAGATATCCCAGCAATCACCACACAGAACAAAGATGAGCTATTCCTGCTAAGCCTTGTGCTAACTGAAGAATTTTGAGCAAATAAATGACTGCTGTAACTTTAAGCCACCAATTCTGGGGGCAGTTTGTCACAAAGCATTAGATAACCAGAACACTCTCTTTTCTATTTTTTTTTAAAGGCATTCTTAACACTGAAATGTCCGAAATTTAGACCAAAACTCAACTTCCCTCATCAGACAACTAACTTATATACTCATGTAATTAGTTTATCAATTAATGAGAGAGATATTAACCATATTAACCATGTTGGATCATCAGAACAGATTCTAATGACAGGAGCTGGGACTTTATTTTTATTTATTTATTTATTTATTTTTAAATATATTTTATTGATTATGCTATTACATTGTTCCATTTCCCCCTTCATTCCCCTCTACCCTGCACACCCCCCCACCCACACTCACCTCTTTAGTTCATGTCCATGTGTCGTAAGTTCTTTAGCTTCTAAATTTCCCACACTACTCTTGCCCTCTCCCTGTCTATTTTCTCTCCACCTCCTATACTCCTTATTCTCTGTACCTTCTCCCTGCCTCCTCTTCCCACTACCCTCTTGCTAACCTCCCACGTGATCTCCGTTTCTGTGGCTCCACTCCTGATTTAGGTGTCCGCTTAGTCTGCTTTCGTTTTTGGTATGGATGTTAATAACTGTGAGCTTGCTGTCCTTTCTCTGTTCCTGTTTTTTATCTTCTTTTTCTTAGATAAGTCCCTTTAACATTTCATATAATAAGGGCTTGGTGATGATGAACTTCTTTACCTTGACCTTACCTGAGAAGCACTTTATCTGCCTTTCTATTCTAAATGAAAGCTTTGCTGGATAGAGCAATCTTGGATGTAGGTCCTTGCCTTTCATGACTTGGAATACTTCTTTCCAGCCCCTTCTTACCTGCAAGGTCTCTTTTGAGAAATCAGCTGACAGTCTGATGGGAACTCCTTTGTAGGGAACTGTCCCCTTATCTCTTGCTGCTTCTAGAATTATCCCCTTCATTTTAATCTTGGCTAATGTAACTATGATGTGCCTTGGTGTGTTCCTTCTTGGGTCCACCTTCTTTGGGACTCGCTGAGCTTCCTGGACTTCCTGGAAGTCTATTTCCTTTGCCAAATTGGGGAAGTTCTCCTTTACTGTTTGTTCAAATAAGTTTTCCACTTGTTGCTTTTCCTCTTCCCCTTTCTCGTACCCCTATAATTCGGATGTTGGAACGTTTAAAGGTGTCCTGGAGGTTCCTCAGCCTCTCATTTTTTTTAATTCTTGTTTCTTCATTCTTTTCCGTTTCATTGTTTCTTTCTTCCTTCTGGTCCACTTCATTGATTTGAGTCCCAGTTTTCTTCCCATCACTATTGGTTCCCTGTACATTTTCCTTTATTTCACTTAGCGTGGCCTTCATTTGTTCATCTAATTTGCGACCAAAATCAACCAGTTCTGTGCGCATCCTGATCACCAGTGCTTTGAACTGTGCATCTGATAGGTTGGCTATCTCTTGCTTGCTTAAAAGTATTGGCTCTGGGGCTTTGAGCTGTTCTTCTGTTTGAGTCATGTTTGGTCAGGTGGCGCCTATTTCGCACCTGTGGCGTAGTGTTAGGTGTTTACCAGAGCGGGGCAACTAGTCGCAGGGTTGTGACGCTATCCATAGGGGTGGGGTCAGAGAGGGAACAATGGCGCCTGTTCAGTGCTCTCTCAGATTTCTGTCCCCTCCGCTGCTTCCCACAAGCGCCTAGTTTATCTGCACTCGAACGTGTGTCTGAGGTTGGCCAACCGCCCTGCGTGCCCTACGAGCTCTGCTTGTCTCCTCCCCACATCTAGGGTCTGCAAGCCCTGCGCCACCTACACTCCCTGGCGCTCCTGGGTCTGCCAAACACTGCCTTTTCCAGCTGCATTCCCTCTCCACCGACTGCCAATTCCACCCCTCTTACCAGTCTGGTTGAATGGTTGTCGGACTTCCGTAGTTCAATTTTCTGTGTTCTGGTTGTGTTATTATTTATAAATCTTTGTTGACCTTGATCCTGATTGTGCGAGGAAGTACAGCGTTTCCACCTACACGTCCACTTGGCCGGAAGTCCCTTTATTTTTTTTTTTAAGATTTTATTAAGGACTTCCAGCCAAGATGGAGGCATAGATAGACACAATGTGCCTCCTCACGTAACCAAAATAAGGACAACAAAAATTTAGAAACAAAAAAACAACCAGAACTGACAGAAAATTGAACTGTACGGAAGTCCAACATCCAAGGAGTTAAAATAGACACATTCATCCAGACCAGTAAAAGGGGTGAGGCAAAAAAAAAGTGGTGCCTGGCAGACCCGAGGCATGCAAGACAGCAGAGGGTGGACCCGGGGTGCGGGGTGGCAGCAGGCACACCCAGCAAGGTGCACAAGGCAGCTGGCTGACCAGACGGTCACACATTTGCTTGCAGATAAACCAGGCAAAACTAGGGAGCAAGACAGACCCCACAATCCAGGGCTCCAGCTCAGGGAAATAAAGCCTTAAAACACCTATTGATAACACCGGTGGGGGTTGAGGTGCCGGAAGAGACTCCTGGCCTCACAGGAGAGTTCGTCAGAGAGACCTACAGGGTCCTAGAATGTACACAAGCCTAGCCACACGGAAATCAGCACCAGAGGGGCCCCGTTTACTTGGGGGAAGTGGCAGAGGGGACTGAAATCCAGCAGAGGGCAGAGCAAGTGCCATTGTTCCCTCTCTGACCCCTCCCCCACATAGAGCATCACAACTCAGCGACAAGGTTGACCCGCCCTGGTGAACACCTAAGGCATCGCTCCTCATATGTAACAGGTGCAACAAGACCAAAAAAAATGGCCCAAACGGAAGAAGAGATCAAAGCTTCAGAACAAATACAACTAAGCAACGAAGAGGTAGCCAACCTATCAGATGCACATTTCAAAGCACTGGTGATCAGGATGCTCACAGAATTGGTTGAATTTGGTCGCAGATTAGATGAAAAAAATGAAGGCCACACTAAGTGAAATAAAGGAAAATGTACAGGGAACCAATAGTGATGGGAAGAAAACTGGGACTCAAATCAATGAAGTGGACCAGAAGGAAGAAAGAAACAATGAAACGGAAAAGAATGAAGAAACAAGAATTAAAAAAAATGAGGAGAGGCTGAGGAACCTCCAGGACACCTTTAAACATTCCAACATCCTAATTATAGGAGTACCAGAAGGGGAAGAGGAAGAGCAACAAGTGGAAAACTTATTTGAACAAACAGTAAAGGAGAACTTCCCCAATCTGGCAAAGGAAATAGACTTCCAGGAAGTCCAGGAAGCTCAGAGAGTCCCAAAGAAGGTAGACCCAAGAAGGAACACACCAAGGCACATCATAATTACATTACCCAAGAGTAAAACAAAGGAGAGAATCCTAGAAGCAGCAAGAGAAAAGGAGACAGTTACCTACAAAGGAGTTCCCATCAGACTGTCAGCTGATTTCTCAAAAGAGACCTTGCAGGCAAGAAGGGGTTGGAAAGAAGTATTCCAAGTCATGAAAGGCAAGGACCTACATCCAAGACTGCTCTATCCAGCAAAGCCTTCATTTAGAATAGAAGGGCAGATAAAGTGCTTCCCAGATAAGGTCAAGTTCAAGGAGTTCATCATCACCAAGCCCTTATTATATGAAATGTTAAAGGGACTTATCTAAGAAAAAGATGATAAAAAACACGTATAATAAAATTACAGCAAACTCACAGTTATTAGCAACCACACCTAAAACAAAAACAAACTAAGCAAACAACTAGAACGGGAACAGAACCGCAGAAAAGGAGATCACATGGAGGGTTAGCAACAGGGGAGTGGGAGGACGAGAGGGAGAAAAGGTACAGAAAATAAGTAGCATAGATGGTAGGTAGAAGATAGACAGGGGGAGGGCAAGAATAGTATCGGAAATGTAGAAGCTAAAGAACTTATGACACATGGACATGAACTAAAGGGGAGAATGTGGGTGGGAGAGGGTGTGCAGGGTGGAGGGAGTAAAACGGGACAACCATAATAGCATAATCAATAAAAATATTTTTTTAAAAATATTTTATTTATTTATTTTTAGAGAGGGGATAGGAGGGAGAAAGAGAGGGAAAGAAACATCAATGTGTGGTTGCTTCTCACACACTGCCTTCTGGGGACCTAGCCTGCAACCCAGGCATGTGCCCTGACTGGGAATTAACCCAGCGTCCCTTTGGTTCACAGGTTGGCACTCAATATATTAAACCATACTAGCCAGGGCTATTATCCCTTTTTACAGATAAGAAAAGTGAGGCACAGAAAGGATAAGTAACTTGCTTGTTGCAGGGCCAGGACTTAAACCCAGGGAGTCAGTTTCCAGGATCCATATTCCTTTTCTTCAACTGTATTATTACTATTTTATTATTAAGGAATCCACTTCTACAACTGTCATGGAGCCCAGGCTGGATTAATAGTGACCAGTTCTACAGGTAACTCACACTGAATTTTCTGGTTATAACCACTGTCTTCTCCCTCTACATAAAATGAAAACCAAATTCATGAGTCCTCAATCCTCACCCTCCTATTCCTGAAAGATGCCAAAGCCAACTATTAAGAAAAGTTTTTCAGAGAAGATGATCATGTCTTCCCAGAAGACAACCCCTCTGCTTTATGAGGCAGAGAGCAACCCAAGCCCCGGACAGGCTGGGACCTGTGCAGGCCTCCATCAAAATGCATATTCTTTTTTATATATATAAAGATTTTATTTATTTATTTTTTGAGAGATGGGAAGAGAGAGAGAAACATCAATGTATAAGAGATACATCAACTGGTTGCCTCTTGCACATCCTCCACAAGGGACCTGGCCCAAAACCCAGGAATGTGCCCTGACTGGGAACAGAACCGGCGACTCCCTGGTTTCCAGGCCAGCACTCAATTCACTGAGCCACATCAGCCAGGGCAAAAGCCCACATTATTAACCACTATACACTCTCTCCCAGTTTCCTATCCTAGCTCTGGCAGAGCCATTGCTATTAAAGTGTGAACAAGGTCAAGTTACACACCAGAAGATGAGCATCTTCATCATGATGCAGACATCATTGTGCCTATGCAAGTAGAAAGCTGCACACAGGGAAGAAGTTCCTGCTCTGAAATACCTCTACAATATCAATAACAACAGGAGGACAACAGTCAGAACTGAGAGGTGATGACACCCACCAGGAAGAAAGACCCTTATGCCAAGCCCTGTCCCCAAGCTTCTAACTCTGCAGCTAAAATGACTAAACCCTAACCTGTGAGCTCAACTCACCCCAGTTCTCCAGCAGGACTGTCGAGAGCCCTGAGTCAACAGCTGCTAGCTCAGCACTGAGTCTCTTTTAATGCTGGTGCTACTATGCCTTGTGACTGGGTCTTCCCATTGCACAGACTCATGGCAAAAGGCCCACTGTAGCACCATGACCAACCCTGCCTCTGCTGTGAAAGACAGCTGGATGTGGGAGTTTGTATCAAAGTCAACAGTACTCTCAGGGTGACCTGTAAACTGGCTTCCCAATTTGATGAGGACATACTTTCCTGACCCAACACCTCCACCACCACCAAGTGTGAGCACACACGTACAAATTCCCTAGTCTCACTCCCATATTTGGAGATGACCTGAGAAATTTAATATTAAAATATGGAAATGGCAGTTTAACCCACCAGTAGAAGAACTGTTTCGTAACTGTATTGCTTGATAGCTACAAAAGGACTACGAAGTTGGGGAGCAGGGTGTTAGGTCTTGGTAATCAGGGGAACTTCCTACAGGGAGTCTGTGAACTGGTCTTCTCCACTTGACACTCACTCAAAAAATACGTCTCAACACCTGCCATATGGCAGTAATGGTGGTAGTGCAGGAGATAAAACACCGTGGAGCCATGATCACTGAGACAGTGCTCCACCTCAGAAGTGCTGCTTCCACTCATGGACTTGCTTTCTGGGGTGTTGCCGTCAGGCTGTAAGAGGCAGCCTTGTGGAGTGTCCATCCTGTCAGGAATGCTGTCAAGGACACTGCTGTTCATATGATAACACACTGTTCTCTGTATGAGCATCCCTGGGAGAGACAGTCCAATCTGACCTCAGTTCTGGGAACAGTTTTACTTCTCCAGAGTAACAGGTTTGTTTTTTATCTATGGATATCATGAATTGTGGGACCAATGAGGCTGTCAGATTAGGGACAAATTCATGTCCCAGCTGCAGCAATTGCGAAGGCCATTCCTATACTCATTTTTAGCTTTGTCTCTGGTTTTGGTTCTTCATTCTCTGCCCCTTTAACTTATAGCATCTTGCATGGTGTGTGTGTATGTGTGACTTTTGTTTGGGGTTTTTTTTCTTATATCTTTGGAAATGGTTATGAACCCTTTCTGGGAGAAGATATCACCATCAATATTTATAATGTACATACATACACATATTTACACAAATGCTATGACAGAGATGTGAACACCAGGTGATGGGGGCAGAGTAGAGGGTTTACAAATCAGCTGTCAACTGCATCAGAGGAGACCTTGCATAAGGGTCACTGCTTGAGTTTTTCTTTTGTTGTTTATTGAGGATGTTTTAGAGTTTATTCACAATGTAGCAATTGTTAAACAAAATTAAGCTGTTAACAAGTACAAGAAGATGCTGAAAATAATCTTGCAGAGTATATTTTTATGTCACATGGGTATATTTTTATGGCATGGGTTTATGGGACACCATAGAAACTGTTTACAACAAATTGAGGCTACTGCCACGAGTTTCCTTTATCAATTTTTTTTCCAACAAAAAGATCATGGGCCAGAGCAATTCATATATACATTGGCATTTGTGTTCAGAAAAGAAAATTTAGATAGAATATCAAATTTAAGTTAGAAGATACCTGATAGCAAAGTAAGGTAAAAAAGAATTAAAATAATTATCTAGAAAATAATGATGTACGAGGTCTGTCCAGAAGGTATCCAGCCATGTAATATGAAAACTAGAAACAATTATTGAAGAAGATACAAGATACAAGAAACAATGTACATAGGACAATGACACCTCAGTCCTCTTCAAAGTAGGCACTTTGGGACCTCACACAGTTCTCCCAGTCACCATCAGCTGCCCTGTTGTATTTTCCTGAGTCTCAGCAATGGTGTGAAATCTCTTCCCTTTCAAAGATGATTTTAATTTTGGAAAAAGCCAGAGTCACAGGGTGCCAAATCTGGGCTGTAGAGGGGCTGAGTCAACTGCATGATTTGATGTTTCACCAAAAAAAACTCTGCACCAGACATGATATGTGTGGGCATACTGTCATGATTAAGCTGCCAATCACTAGCTGTGATCTTATAAACTGTCCAAATAGTTTCCACAGAGGAATGTTTAAGCTTAACACAAAATTTGATGAAGATTTCCTGCTCTACTCAGTCATCTCGAATGCAACAGCCACATAGTACACATGCTCATACAATGGCATTTACCACTCCCACTGACTACTACAGTGAAGTTGTCATTGTGCATGCATGTGCATTCCAGTCCACTCTCCTTGGCTGCCAGGTTACACTGATGTCACCCAAACCATTCTCATTATATTAACAATGGCTGGACTTTTTCCGAGTAGACCTCATATATCATTATCAAAACATGATAACAAAACATTATCAACTGGATTATTCAAATAAATGAAAACAAACACTACTTAGAAATTTAAATTATCTAGATCAAGAATCTCAGATTTGGGAAGAACATTAAAAATCATTTAGTTCAGTTGCATACCTGTGCAGCACTGTTCTTCCTTATTCTTCACTCCATCTTGAGGTGTACCCCCGGCCTTGGAGTTTCCCTGGATGGTGCAGTTGCCTGTGTGAGAACAGGGTGAGAGAAAGAATAGTTGCTGACACACTGTGATAAGTGTGCTAGATCAGCAGATTACTTTTAAATATACTCAATTTAGGTTCCTTTTGTTTTCTCTTTTCTTAAGAAAGAATTCTAGCAATAAAAACTCTGATTAACAACCTAGGTGCCCATCAGTAAATGAATGGATCAAAAAACTATGGTACATATACACAATGGAATTCTATGTGGCAGAAAGAAGGAGCTCCTACCCTATGCAACAGCATGGATGGAACTGGAAAGCATGATGCCGAGTGAAATAAGCCAGGCAGTAAAAGACAAGTACCATATGATCTCACCTTTAACAGGAACCTAAACAACAAAACAAACAAGCAAGCAAAATATAACCAAAGACATTGAAATAGAAAATGGGATGACAGTAACCAGAGGGGAGAGGGGAGGGAATTTCAGGGGAAAAAGGTAAGGGATTATAGGAACAAGTATAAAGGACCCATGGACAAAAACTAAGGGGGGTGGAAATGGGAGGGAGGTGGGGAGCACTGGGGGGGTAGACTGGGACGGGAGTAAAAGACAGAAAACTGTACTTGAATAACAATTAAAATTAAAAAGTAAAAAAATTAAAAAAAAACTCTGATTAACAAACTGCATGCAGAGGACCTCAAGAAATGGTCAGGATCTCATGGATGAAGCATTCCAAAATATTACAAAAAGACAGGAATAAACGTGTTTACTGCACGTTCTCTCATTCCTCAGTAATATGAAAAATTACAACCATCTTCCTTCACGTAAAAGAAAAAAAAGAGGGAAGGAAGGGGGGAGGGATGGAAGAAGTAAGGAGAGAAATAGAAAGAAAGAAAATAAACCAGATATACCCTTATGACCTCTTTCAGCTATCTGCAAGGCCTGGCGCGTGAAAGGAATACTTGTCTTTGCAATAGGGAAAATTGTTGACTTTTACTGTAGAATAACTAAACAGAATGCATTACTCTGCCCCTGCCCTTATGTTAGAATGTTTTTAAACTTAAAAGCAAAACTACCTGAAAACTGCTCACTGCTAAGAGGAAAGTCTACTCTGAATTCACCATTAGTCACTCCAGACATTTCCCAGAGGAGGGCAGTCCAGGCAGGCAGAAAAACCACCAGACTGTAAGGCTAGGCTGGATGCTCCAGGAGGGCAGAAGGCAGCTCTTCTTTTTCACAACTATGTACCCCGGGCCTGGGTAAAAAGCCTGGCACAATGAATATTCATTCATTTGTTCAATCAATACCTACTCTGTAACAGGCAGTGTTCTAGATGCCTGGGAAACATCACAAAACAAAGCAAAGACCCCTGCCCAAATGACATTTAAATTCTAGTGGGAAGGGGGTATGCAGAGAAGAGACGATAGGTAAATATTGTGCTCTGTCATAAGTGTAATGGATATAAGAGAGAGCAAGCTAAGCGGGATTAGGAGCGTTGGGGAGCGGAAGATCGCAATCTGGAACAGGGTAGACACTGCAGACCTCACTGACTAGATGACACTTAAACAAAGACCTGAGGGAGGTAAGGTGCTAACACTTGTTGATTAAATAAAGGAATCAGAGCAATATAAGGAGACCAGAAAATATAAGGCACGTTCTGCGGATGGTGAGAAAATGAGGTTGAGAAGGTAGGCTTTTGGAGATGAATCTGGGAAGGAGGTGGGAAGCTCACTAAGAAAGGCCCTAGGTGCAGAAGTAAAGGGCATGAATTTATAAATTTAGAATTTACAGAGGACTTTGCCTTATAGTCCCATTTAATTTTCACATCTCTAATAAGGTTAATTTCATCTCCATTTTACCAATAAGGAAACCATACTCAGAGAAGCTGGGTAATTTTCCCAAGATCACATAGCCAACAAGAGACAGAGGCAGAACTTATCTGACCTTCTGACTTCTACCTTTAGGCTTTCTCCATCACCTCCCTCAAGAAAAAATACACAGGTAATAGAAAGAAAGGAGCATTATAAGATACACAACAAAAATATGGAAATGCTTGCATGTCAGTTATCAGAAAACACAGAGATACAAAGTAAAACTAAAATTTAAGGTAAGTGCTTCAAGTCCCACACCCTGTGGCCCAAACTGGTGTGGCTCAGTACCTTGGGCATCCTCCTGCGAACTGAAAGGTCGTCGGTTTGGTTCCCAGTCAGGGCACATGTCCGGGGTGTGGGCCAGGTCCCCCGTTGGGGGCTCTCTTGCAGGAGGATCAGCGCACTGATGTTTCTCGCCCTTTCTTTCTCTGTTTCTTCTCCTCTCTCTAAAGTAAATAAGTGAATAAATAAAATCTTTTAAAAATCGTAAAAAGTTATATACCCTATAGAACAAACTATTGTAGATGCTCAAAAAAGTTAAAGAACAGTAAACTAAGAACCTGTTTTGAAACACATGTAATGTGGTACTGGCAACAGAAAGTATGTGGTTGCAAAGCTCTTTCTATCATAAATGCCTTTCTTTTTACTCTAAACTTCTGAAACTTGTACTTTCAGATGAACTCTCTTTCTCTTAGAAATTCAATAAAACTTTGTGACTTAATTTTTATTAATAAAAATATTATTCCTCAATTATACAAGGAATACATGAATACTTGCTTTAAAAGGTTAAAGTCCCCAACCAAACACCCCCTTCATCCTGGTCCTCAACCTCACAATAAGTAAACAGCACTCTCATTCTGGAGTGTGTACCCCGGCTCCTTTTCTATGGACACTTATATATCCAAGTGCTACCTGAACGTCTACATTTGGATGCTAATATGTTTAAAACTGAACTCACCCTTTTCCCTTCAAGGACGATCTGGTTCTCTTGGGTTTCCCATGTCAGTGAATGGCAGGCATCACCCTATCAGGAAATGTACATTCCGTATTTTATCGGCCTGGTCACCCATCACAGCTAATCAATCAACGCCTGTAGATTTACCTCTTTAACTTATTGTTACCACTCTCTATTCTCCATTCTCACTTCCAGTGCTTTAATACTGGCCCGGTTTACCTACTACTTTTACTGCTGAAGGGCCACTTTCATGGATATCTTACCTGCATAGTCGCACCGGGTCTCATGCTTAGAAGGACCCCATGTTTAGTTCTGTGCTCTGTCAGTGTCTTGGAATTCTTAATTTTTGAACAAGAAGCACTATGTTTTCCTTTTGCACTGTCTCAAAAACTATATAGCCAGACCTATACTACTGTGATAACACCCTAACTGGTACCCATTTTCTCAGTAAGGCCCTGCTGTAAGCCACCTTCACAAGGCTACAGGGAATCAAAAGAAGATATTAAATTAAAATTGGATCAAGCAATACTGAGCACAGAGATCTGCCTAATTCGAGGCTGTGAGTTCTAAAGTATAACTTTAAATTGAAAAGAGGAATTAAATTGCCACTTAACAAAGGATCTAACCACATTACCTGTAGACACTTTTGCATTACCAGTACTTAGGGAAGATGGCCAAAGTAAACACAACCCTCTGTAAAGCCAGTTGGTATGGGTAAAGGCCACAGGCTTTGCATTTAGAGAGACTGGATTTAAATTCCAATTTGACCACTAAATGTTTTATTTTGGGCACATTACTCAAATTCTCTAATTTTTATTTTCCTGTTGACAAAGTAGATAAAATTATCTGGTGGAACTTTTGTGAGACTCACAAAACAACAGGAACCCAGTTCAGTTCAGTTAATACTACTCTCTGCCAGACCATGCCTTCACACCAATGACATCAGGATGAATAAGACTTCCTTCTAAAGGGAGCAGTATGGAAAAGGGGTACAGGAGAGGAATAACTTCACAATGGAGAAAACTGAGAAACACTACTTCAGCCAGGTGATCAAGGTCCACATCAACAGTGATGTCATGTTCATAGCACATACCTGGAATATGATATGATCAAATTAGCACTTCATCTGTGTGGTCTTCCTCTCCAAAACCCATAAACGCACTCAAACCATGAGAGAAACTTTAAACAATCCAAATTGAAGGGCAATCTACAAAATAATTGGCCAGTATTCCTTAAAACTGTCCAGGTCATAAAAAATAAGGCAAATCTAGGAAACTGTCCCAGTCAAGAAGAGCCTAAGGAGGCATGACAGCTAAAAGTAATGCAATACCCAGCACCAGCTGGTGCAGCTCAGTGGATTGAGTGTCTGAGTGTGAACCAAAGGGTCACTGGTTCGATTTCTAGTCAGGGCACATGCCTGGGGCTGTGGGCCAGGTCCCTGCTGGGGACATGTGAGAGGTAACCCATAGATGTTTCTCTCCCTCTTTTTCTTCCTCCTGTCCCCTCTCTCTACAAATAAATAAAGTCTAAGAAAACAATAATAAAGTATCAAGATTGGTTCATTAGTTGTGACAACTGCATGATTTTACTGTAAAATGTTGATAACATGGAAAACTGGGTGCCAGATTTACAGGAATATCTGTACCCTCTTCGCAACATTTCTGTAAATCTAAAACTACTCTAAAATTAGAAGTTTATTTAAAAAATAACAATTGGAAGTTGGAAGAGAGAACAGCTCATAAAGAAGACTGAAACTGTATATAGTCATAGTGGTAAGAGGAAAATCAGAACTGGTGACCTTAAAAAAAGAAAAAAAACAGCCCTGGCTGGTGTAGCTCAGTGGATTGAGCACGGGCCTGTGAAGCAAAGGGTCGCTGGTTCTATTCCCAGTCAGGGCACATGCCTAGGTTGCAGGCCAGGCCCCCCGTAGACGACACATGAGACAACCACACATTGATGTTTCTCTCCCACTATTTCTCCTTCCCTTTCCCCTCTAAAAATAAATAAATAAAGTATTTTTTAAAAAAACAAGAAAAAGAAAAGATTTACAGCCCTACTAGGCCCCACAGTCAATTAAAATCTAAATGCTGCAAGAAATTTCAATTAATTTATACAAGCATAAAAATAGCATTTTGGCTATGATTTACTTACCATTTTGTGTTTTCCAATAAAATGTTTGTTTTCTTTTTAAATTAAAGAAAAAATGATATATAAGGGGGCTAAATGGTAATGAAAAAATACAATAAAATCTTTTTAAAAGAAAAAAAAGGATAGCAGTAATTCTACACATCCAAAACTGGAGTCATCTTGCCCCCTTCCCCATTTCTGCCCCCAACGCAGCCTGCTCGTCCCCCTCTTTCTAGGCTCTCAGCTCAGAAAGGGCACACCCAACCATCCTACTGCTCACGCCAAAAAGGGGGAGGTCAGCTATGACTCCTTCTCCCTCACCTCTGGATCCAGGCACCGTGACCTGCAGATTTCACCTTTGTACTGATATTTGCTTCCCTCTCCATTTCTGCTGTTTAGGGCTTGTCACTTATTAATCTCATCTCTCTTCATAAAAGATTTCTAAGAATCCATCCTTCACATTAGCACCCAAATGATTGTTCTAAAATGTAATATGATGCTGACCAGTGTAGCTCGGTTGGTTGGGCATCGTCCGCAAAATGAAAGGTGACCAGTTCGATTATATCCTGTTCCATGCACATGCTTGGGTTGTGGGTTCAGTCCCCGGTTGGGGCACATACAAGAGCCCATCGATCTATGTTTCTCTTTCACACTGATGTTTCTCTCCCTCTCTTTCCCTTTCTCTAAAAATAAATAAATAAGTGAAATGTAAATATCACCAAATCATCCATAAAACGGAGTTGCTGTGAGGATTCAAATATGACATTTGTAAAGAGTTTAGCACAATGCCTGACAAGTGCTCAAAAAAAAAGTCAGCTGTTAGAGATTATATCACCCAATCCCTAAAACCTTCTCATATCTCTTAAGAGCTTTCAAGATAAAATTCAAACTGATAATATAATGCTCAAGTCCTTACAACTTGGCTCCGCCATAGCTCCTGCCATCTCCATCTGCCTGCATGGACATCTGTGATCTGGTCACATGGTTACTGAGAGTTAACCAAGATACCACTGAAATAAAATACAATGTTAAGAAAATAGGCCATTTATGAAAGCAACAAAAAGACAAAGTCTAGTAACATACTTAAGAAGAAATAATCAGGACCCAGTTTTTAAAAACAAAACAGGTAAGTATAAGCAATAACGAAAGTGTATATATGCACAGTATGCCTTGTTCATGGGTAGGAAGATTCAAATCATAAATATTTTAATTATCTCAAAACTGATATACAAGAGCACTGTAATCACAATCAAAATGCCAGTGAGATTGGAAGGAAGCTGCCACAGATATTCTTACATTCATCTGGAAAAATAAACATACTAGAAAATGCCAGGAAAACTTAAAAAGGAGAAGAAATGAGAGGAATTCCCAGACATTAAAATGTATTTTAATGGAAATTTAGTATACAATAAAAGTAGCATTTCACATTAGTCAGAAAAAATAAAGTACTAAGATAATGTTAGACAAACTAGCTCACCATTTGGACAAAAATAAAGCTGTTACTTAAAAATAATCCTCAACCCATCCCTGACTGGTGTGGCTCAGTGGGTTGGGTGTCCTCCCCCAAACAGAAAGGTCCCCGGTTCAATTCCTAGTCAGGGCATATGCCTGGGTTTCAGGCCAGGTCCCTGGTTGGGGGCATGCAAGAGGCAACCATCAATGATGTATCTCTCCCTCTCTTTCTCCTTCCCTTTCTCTCCGTAAAAATAAATAAATAAGTTTTTTTTAAAATCCTTAGCCCTTACACCAAAATAAAATTTCAGATGTATTAAAAATTTTAACGTAGAATTGGTGGGGACTTCAGGCCAAGATGGAGGCATAGGTAGACACACTGTGCCTCCTCACACAACCAAAAGAAGGACAACAAATTTAAAAACAAAATCAACCAGAACTGACTGAAAATCAAACTGTATGGAAGTCCAACAACCAAGGAGTTAAAGAAGAAACATTATTCCAGACTGGTAGGAGAGGCAGAGACAAGTAGCCAAGGTAGAGAGAACAAGGGGCAAGGCCCAGCAGGAGGACCAGACAGGTGAAGCGGTGGCTGGTGGAGCAGGCGGTCCCACATTTGCAGCCCAGTAAACTGAAAGAAACAGCTGGGGAGCAAGACAGACCGTACAACCCAGGGTTCCAGTGTAGGGAAATAAAGCCTCAAAACCTCTGGCTGTAAAAATCTGTGGAGATTGCAGCACTGGGATAGACTCCCAGCCACACAGGAGAGGTAGCTGGAAAGAACCACAGAATCCTAGAATGTACATGAACCCCCCCCACCCAGGAATCAACCCCAGAAGTGCCCAAGTTGCTTGTGGGCAGCAGGGGAAGTGACTGAAAGCAGGGCAGGA